>PVIJ01003359.1:0-102500 GCA_004024925.1 Scalopus aquaticus | reverse complement strand
AACATGTGTGCTGTTAGGATAGGTATGTGGCATGTCATGTGCACTTCATACACTGAAAGGTGTGAGATTATGGATTCTAAACATCAGAGCAAAGCTATTGTTATTTAAATCTATGGACTCACCTTTCAAAATGATATGCACATAAACACCTGCAACTTTGCAGAACCATTAGCATTTGTTCCTGGGTGGCACATTTATGTTAGCAAACACACAACCATGTCCTATACTCACCGCTGTTTCCACTGAAGTTAGCTACTTTTGTCATTCAGTTGCCTATTTCCCACAATTTCCAAGGAATTCTGAAGCAGAAATATATTTAACTCTTTCAGAGTAGTTATATTTAAGAAAGTGGAAGAGAATGAATTTGGGCAACATTGTTACTGATTGCTTATAAAAGAAATAAGAAATCTGGTCTAAACCAAAGATAATAGAAAGTTTGGTTAACTCAAAAATGGCATCAGCACCACACTCTGACAAGGAAGGTATCACTAAGAACACCTGAGCACCAGCTACTGGACCGAGCAAGCTGTGCCTGTGGGACCTGGCACTGTGGAAAGTGATGGAGAGGGCAGTTTCTCTGGTGATACACACAGTCCTGTATGTTAGGGCCAGTTGTTCAAGCCTCAATTTCCTCATCTGTATAATGGGAATAAAGAAAACAACTCTGTATCACAGCCCCAGAAACAGATGACTGTTATCACTTCAACTGCAATATGAATGCACCCAAGACACACATGCTCAAGTTTGGCTTTTACCAAAAACAAATCTCAGACCCACTGGAATGTACTTCTATGTCTTACACTTCCATATGATCACTTATGAATTCACTCCCAATAGGGAGTGGGAATTAGGTTTGAGACAGCACTTTTTACAAACCAGTGGATGGTAACAGTAGTGATGAGTGCGTGTATGTGTGTAAAATTTAGGAAAATCATGTTTCGTTTACAGAATTGTCCTGGAATTTTGAGTGTACAAGTTTGTTATTCTGAGCCATTTGATTAAATTTAACCACAGGAAACTCTTCCAAGTCCTAATGAAGCAGCAATTATATCTAAAAAGGGAACCAAGCCAAAAAACATCCTTTTCCAATATCGCTCTTTCAAACATCAGACTCCAATATAAGCTCCATGGTTTTCATTTCACTTTTACACATAACCTCTCTCTAAGCTGTTGGAAACGTGTTAAACACAAGTCAGGGAGTGGTGTTGTGCCAGTCAGTCGGTGGAAAAGGCTGACAGCAAGAACATATCTGCACATAGACACATGTGCACATGTACACACATAAATACACAAAGAAAACTCGAAAAACTCCTTTAAAGAAAGTTCATTAAAAATGAGGAAACCAGGGGGCCTCCCCGGTGGTGCAGCGGTTGGGCGCTGCGCTGTGGAGCTGTCGACAGCGGCGACGCGAGTTTGACACCCAGCCGGGGAGAATCCCACATGGCGAGGCAGACTCCCCTGCCTCGCCCGCTGCTCCCCACAGCAGTGCATTTCTGATCTGCCTGTTCTGCTCCCCACTCTGTCTCTGGTGAGCTCTCTCGCCGCCCCACGCCTCTGGCCTGTACCCCAGCTTGTATGTATGAATTTAAAAAAAAAAAATGAGGAAACCAGGGTCTCCCTGGTGGTACAAGGGGTTAAATCTCAGCCTATGAAACTATCAGCAGCCACTGCTGCCTGAGTTCTATCCCTGGCCAGGGAGCTTCCCACGTGGAACAGCAGACCTCTCCTATCTCCCCGCTGCTCCCCTCAGCAATGTATTTCAGTAGATCTGTCTGTTCTGCCCCCCACTCTCTTTGGTGAATCCTCTCACCCCAACACTGCTGGCCTACACCCCAGTTCTTGTACACATACATAAATAAATCTCAAAAAAAATGAGGAAACCATAGCTACTGGAATAAATTTGAATCAGAATTCAGAAATTAGCTGTATAATTTAAGACTTTTGAGATGAACATACTGCAAGTTTTAGTTTATAACACAACACAAGATAGCTCAAGATACAGATTAGTTACAAGACACTTGAAGAAAAAAGTTATGATCACCTTTTTATTTAGAAATGAAAGCCTTCTTTTGCCTCAAAACACATAGTCCTTGGAAGATAATATTTTTCTTAAAAGACACACATACTTGCGCACAATTTTATTGAATGTATCATGACTGAGATAAATTAATGTGTTCCAGCAACTGAAGAATTTGTAGTTATCCAAAACGCCTGGACACAGAATGAAATCTTACACTAGTTCCAGGTTTTCAACATCACATTTATGCTCTGTGATGATGTACTTCAGCAAAACAATGCAGCAGTCCTAGCATGCAGGAGACACAGAAATAATGTCAAAAGCAATTCTTCACATTTGGATCTCACCACATTAGGTACAAATAGTAAACTTAAGCATGAAAATGTAATTTGCTCCTAAAGTATACATTTTTATCTCCTGCAAAGACCACATTCATTTCCAATGCCTCAAGGTAAGGAGGATGGCATCTATCACAAGTCTAGAGAACGTCTGAAGGATTTAGAAGCAATCTTTTCATAACGTTTCTTTTGGTGAGGAAGTGGAGTTATGAGTTACTCAAAATTCATAAAGATTATTAAGTTTACTTCCCCGGATAAGATCTGCCACCATTGTATCTCCTGACTATGCTGTCAGCATTCCAGCCCTGAACTACTGAGGATATCTCTCTGATTCAGAACATTCACCCATTTTGTGACATTAATGCCCACTACATAAGGTTCTGTCCTATTGAAAAAAAAAAAAAGGCGAGGGGGCTCCTGGTGACGCAAGGGATTAAGTCTCAGCACTATGAAGCTATCAGCAGCCACTGCAGCACAAGGCCAGGGAGCTGACCCACATGGTGCAGCAGACCTCTCCGGTCTCGCTTGCTGCTCCCCTCAGCAGTGTATTTTAGTCAATCCGCCTGTTCTGCTCCCCACGCTATCTCTGGTGAATCCTCTCACCCCCCACCTCCCCACACCTGTGGCCTTCACCCCAGCTTTTGTATCCATAAATAAATAAATCTTAGAAAAAAATTAAAAACAAAAACACCAATTGCTCCCAGTAGAAGGAGCCCACAGTATCTCCACTGAATTCTGGGTATGTCTTCTATCAATATCCCTTCATGGAAGTGATTATTACAGATAAGTTTCTATCTCAGCGAGGGTACTGCAGATTATCAACTTGTGGGTTTGTGCCTGCTGGGCTCTTTGGATGATCACCCCGTCTCCCAACGCCCACCACTAAGACAGCCTCAGCACCCACAGCAGTGACCCCTCACAGTAAGGGAGCGTCCTACACAACAGCAAGCTTCCTTGCTTGATGAATTCCAACTTCCCAGCTCATCTAAACTGAGCCTATGGGCTTCACGGTTTTTCTTCTCGCTCTTCGCATAGGTCTATGGGAAGTTATGAAACATATTTTTCTGGTCCTCCCAGGAGCAAGGCCAGGTTCACAATTTGACCTCAGAAACACAGCAGTCCTGCAAAGGCAGACAGCCTGATAGAACTGAGTATTAGAGCTCTCGGCCTGGACTAACACAAACTCTAACAGCAGCACGGAGCAATGTTACTTATGGGAAATGACAAGCAATGGATCAGTGGGAGAAAAATAATGGGATTTAATCACATAAAAATATCACAGGCACAAGGCACAACGCTCCTTTTTAACAAGCTGCCCACCTCAGGTGAAGGCACAAGGTTCTTAAGAAATGAACCACTTATAATTTATAATGGAGCTGATATTTTGATCGGATTAAGTTATAGGACTCTGGACACACCCCGAGATTCTCATTTCTATCATGTCAATATTCCTCTAGGGAATGATTCTAAACAAACATACAAAAATATCTATCTGTGTATCAGATGGATGTCTAAGATACGTGAGAAATGATCCCAGGAACAGTGCAGGCTCGTGTGAAAGACTGTCACAGACTAATTAAGGACACTGCTGCCGAAAAGGGAAGGTTGACCCTGCAGTCTTATTTACACAATTTCCATCCACAGGGCTGTGAAGTGGAGCCCCAGTGGGGGCATTTCTATCAGGGACCCAAGGGCACCTGCATTAAGGAAACTGGTGTAAATGAATCCCTCTGCTCAGCGACAGAAGAAAAAATACCAATACTTCAATTATCTTGGCATGGAATTTATGTTCCAGCCCTCTTGGATTCTCCATAACAAGACATAGTTATCTTCTTATTTGTTGACAACAATGATGATGATAACAACAATAATAATAATAGTTTGCACTTCACTGTGCATGCAATTAGAAGGAGGACATTTTGAGGCAAAACGATAAGCTCTTTAGACAGAAGGTAGTGATTCAAAAATTGCAAAACTTCAGCTTTCAAAAATAGCCTAAGTGACCTCTTGCAGGACTCTGACCACTCGGCAGCAAGCAGGAGGCAACCCCTGTGAAGAGCAAATTCTGGCAAAGTTCTCTCTTCACAGATGATGCACAGCTTAAGCTATAATGAGTTTTTGGGTTACAAATGCTGAACACATTAATATTCCTTGATGATAATTATCACAGTATAAGCACCTTTCCCAATGTGAGTAGCATAAAGCAACTGAAGCAGCATTTTTACTACATTTGAAACAAGCTGGAAAATGGGATTTTCTACTCTTGTAACCTGAGGTCAACATACATCAAGCATTGCATATTAAACACACCTATAGATGAACCCTGCAGCCCTTCTCTTCCCTTTTCTGCATGTATCCCTAAAGCTGTCTCCTTTAACCAGTCTTCATTATGAAATTCTTGATATGAAAATATATGTGGTTTACATACTTTCAAACGAGATGTATTCCCCCCAATCAAATGAATCTTGTTTCTTCTTATGAGAATACAAATAGCAAATAAGCTCAGTAAGCCGTGCTTTACAGATGAGATGTGTCTCTGTGCAGTCTGAATGAATACCGTGGTCACTGGCTGCATATCAAACAGGATGAAAATTAGGATCGAGGAAACAGGCTCCTAGAAGATCCTAACACATTACACACAAATCTGAACAAACTACCAGATTTATCCCTACACCTTCAAAACCAATAACATTACTAAGCACTGAAAGGTTTAAACGTGAATTCTAACGCACCAACATGATAGTATTGAGGTCAGCATCATATTTAGCCAGCAATATTTTCACCTAAGAATCTTAGAAACCAATTTTCATTCCAGGTTACAAGAACAATTGTGGTTATCTGGATAATGACAATTAAATATTATAAGGAAGAAATGATAAAGATGAACCATTACGCAGCCTATCAATATGTACAACAATATCTAATAATATTTGTCACATCATACTCAAAATAGATGCTGTACAGCTCTAACATACTATCCCCCAATTTGATTTATTAATATGCCCTGAATGAATTATAAATTGATTTCCCCTCATCTCTTTTTCTTCCTTTTTCTCTATTCAGTAAAAAAAGAGAACATGTCTATTACAAAGCTCAGTGGATGCTAAAACAGCTTAAAATAACCACAATGTAAGATCTTCCCTTTTTTTTTAAACGTGCAATAATGTCATTTTAGTACTCCATGTAAATAATCCCAATAGCGCTTTAATTTAAGAGTGACAAAATGAAAGCCAGTTTGAACCTTTAATTCAAAGAATGTGAATTGATTTAGGTATATGGTAGGTGTGAATCTGCTGAACTCATCTGCACCATCTTAGCCCACACTTCATTTAGAAAATATGCCACGCTACAACTGCTTCAAGTTCTCTAACATCATTTTTACTTATGTGCTGCAAAAATGTCTTCAAATCCCATTTGAATAGATGGCAGGGTTATGAGGGAACCTTTACTAAATATTTAACAGCACTATCGGCTTATTAAATACTATAATGTGAGAGCCATGAAAGCATGATATACAGTGCTTGCCTTTTTTTTTTTAAACTTAATGCTGGTGCTCGTTTTGAACACTGCGTAAGTCCATTCATCAATGGAAGTGACACATTTTTAAAAGTCCTCACTTACTAGCAGATAAATGTGGTTAGAGAACCTTTTTAGTGCAACAATGACTGGAAACCTATTTGGTGTTACTGTGCAAAATTTGCTTTACTCTGGCTAGGACAAAAAAATAACCTCACAAAACATTTAAAAGGCTATTTTGAAATAATATACAAAAGCTTAAGGGGACACAGTTTGAAACAAAAGGAAGTAGAGTGTGTTTTTGGTTCGCAGGAATATAAATGCACCATAACAAGGCAACAGATATACAGATAGCTGATAAAGTATATGTATTCATCAACTGGAAATAGTATCTCAAACTCACATCATTCAACAATAGTGCCCATTGAGACTGTTGCTTTTGGCTATGACATTGTTGGCAGGTGACTTTATTTGTAACTGTCCATAACTGCTTTTAAAAAAAGTGGGTAAATATATTTTACATACATTATGTTAAGATATTTGTAACTAAAACCATATTTTAAAAAAATTAATCAGGATATTTTTAGTTTCTTCCAGTGGATAGAAAGTAGGAATTCTCTCTGAAAAGAAATTTCTGTTCTCAAAGAGATGTAATATCGCCTAATTTAAAGACACCCCCTTTCCGCTGGAGACCCTCCGATGTGCCTTTACCCTGTAAACACTGTAACGATGATTACTGTCCTCCCAGTTCTCGGTGGAGACACTTGCTTTTGAAAATGTCTTGTGGTGACTTACTAAATTCAGGCTATTTCAATTAGTATTACTGCACATTAAAAATTAATTGCATTACTGAGTGGATTAAGGTTTAAATTTCAATTCTACAGTACGTGCACTAGAAATGACAGCTGAAAATCAATGCTCTTTGGCCCACAATCGGAAGCACGCACGGCCGAATGGCGAGGGGCTGGAGTCACTGGCCCAGCAGTTTTAAAAGATTTGATAGTTCAATTGAAAGTGTGTCAGCTCTAATTCTAGATTTTTGTTTGAATGCTGCCCAGTAGCCCAGGCTTAGAAGAAGAAAAAGAGAAGATCTGCACTCATGATTTGGAAAAACAAATGGACACAGGTACTAAAATTATGACAACCAAGGGGTAACAGTCACCCCAAATTCACATGTAATTATCCCAGACTTAATAATGTCCATTATTCATAAGGATAAAGGGCCTGAGTTAAATTCACAACTTTTTTTTTATTATTAATTTTCGGATGACACCAGTTGGTAGGGGGCAGGAAATAGGCTATTTTGTAAAGCGGTATTACCAATAGATACAATATTCATAGTTACTTCATCTATGTCTCAAGGAATCCCAAGAGGAAATTGAAAATCTTTTCCTTAAACAGTAATTTCACCTAACTTCCTTTTGTAAATTATTGAACCTCTTTGGGGGAAGAGACAAATCACTTGATCAAGCTGAGTACAGATTTATAACATCTACACAAAATGTTCGAAAAGCAATCAGTCACTTGTATCACCATAAATTGGAAGAAGGTGAAGTTGAGGAACATTAGAAACGAAGTCCACGTACCAAGTGACATCCATAAAGACCCACAGAGCCCCAGGATAACTGTGTTTGGATTACAATGTGCCTAAGAGAAAAAAAACGAAGCCTGCAATGTTCCTCAAGATCCCCTCTGTGTGCCTGGTGGCCAACAGCAAGTTCGGCAGCAAGAGAGCAAAGAAGATGGGAAGTAATAATAACAATAAAAAGAATAATCTGGTGCAAATGGACCCTGAGGTGTAGTAGTCATCCCTGTGCAACAATCACCCTTCACTGCAATTTACTGATGTTGCTTCATTACAATACAGCATATAAAGGGGTAATGTACAAAGCGCACTATTTAAACCGACGTGGTTTGAAGCAGCACATGCCACCCAAGCAGGAGCTGCTGGGGGAGACAAGTCAGAGTGTTCAAAAGTGAAATTACCTGTAGAAAAGATTATGGAGAGATGCAATATGAATCCAACAGGGTGATAAATTTGGGGGGAAAGAGGATAAGAGGTAGCAGGGAAAGGTATTTCCTTAGTGAAATATTAAAGGCATTTCAAATTAATCTGAATTAAAACATCCTTTGAAGAAGTAACAACTTGTGGCTTTGTTAAAAGGAAAAGATAAAAAATCTGATGTTTCCCATTTGGAAAATATAAAGATGCTCTGTTTCCTATTCTTATTCTCCATAAAATGAACTTAAACAACCATTTTAGGGGCACTATCATACTCCTCGTTCAGGTTACTATTATTTAAAAGGGAAAATGATTAGTTTTCCGGTTCTTGCCTGCTGTAGTGGGAAGTCCTACTTTTCAGTCAGTGCCCAGAAGATGCTGAAGCAATATGTTCAGTGAGGAAAAAAAAGAGATTCTTTCCTCACCAAGGATCATTGAGTATGTCATTGGTTAATTCTTGCTCTATGCTCCTCATTAGCATTACTCTCAAGTTTCTGGTTATCATATCCGAAATATTAAGACATAATAACTACGAAGGTGCAGATAATTGGATATTAACCAGAACATACTTGACTGGGCAGGAGGTAGGGCCCTGCTTAAACTAATCCTGAAATATATTAATCACCAATTAATGAAAGGGTTTCAAATTCATTTTCTATTATAGAACACCTCCGAGTATCTCAGCTTTTTCTAACAAAATGACTTGGAATAACAGGGTAGAAATAAGGAATACAGCCATCTGACGGTGGCTTGAATTAATCCTTTATAGCCTGTTGTCAGGTAATCGTGAAAACTATAGTTAAAGCCTTGATTACTCTTTGCAAAGTCTGATGGGAAAAAGAGGGGACACGCTGCAGTGTTCAGTAGCCTTGGTTTAAATTCCAAATTTCTCCCTTTGAATGGCAGCACCATAGCTAAATATTTCATCAGTGAGCTGTCATAATATTACCTGAGTCTTTCAAGCTAGACAGACCTCTAGACCCCCAACCTAACAACAGATGCACTCTTAAAATATAAAACCAATTAATGGAGCTAGAGAAATCTAGCAAAGAAATGCTTTGTACATAGTAAACAGAAGCAAGAAGTTGATGAATATGTTATGTGATAAAAACCTTGACTAGGTGTTTGAAAAGTCACTACCACCTAGTTAGAAATCAAGTAATTCCAAAGATAAGAAAAAGAAAGCAAGCAATGGAACATACAGAGAAAGCCATAATTCTGTATAATCCATGTGGCAGAGAGATGACATGTGGGTATATCAAGATGTTTTATTGGTTTGATTTTTAAAAGCCCCCACTAAGGTCTCTAGAAAAATTTGTGTGTATTCATTGAGTTTTAGACAAATTTCTACAAACCTGCTATTCACCTGAAAGAAAAAAAATTCTAAGTACATAATTCTCACAAAGGGATTTTCCAGTATCTTTTCATACTTAAGAGGTGTAGCTTCCAGATACTCTGAAAAAACTTACATTTTTATGTCAGAGAAAACAATGTGTTTGGATTAATGCAAAGTAAGCAAGGGATTAAAATGATACTGTTTCTCTCTTTTTTCCTGCCTTTCTTCACTTAATTTGTTGAAAATAGTAAGAAAACTCCTGTCATCTTAGGATTTTTTTAATCCTGTTGTTTGTTGACTTTAATTTTAGTAATTCTTAAATAAGCACTCACGGCAGATGAACCAACATATGCACGCAAGTAGGTCCTTTTATCAACAATTTTGCCATAGAAATACACAAACATTTCAATGGCTCTTCATTAGCAAACAAATCAACAAGTGATATTTTAATGCATGACTTTATTCCATCTCTGTGGGGACTGTAGTTGAGAGTGTGATGTACAGTACAGAGAAAGGAATCATCAGCCACAATGTCCCAGGGCTCTCTCCATTGAGGACTTCTCAGCCTCTGCTTAAAGAGTGCATTTAATTGACTGATAGACAGTAGCTTCTTTGTTCACAGAAGACAGCGAAGTAATGGCAGCTTGAAAATCGTACCATCTACAGGGTCTCCTGAGACTAGTAACAGGGGGATATGTGTCAGGAATAAATAAATAATCTAATTATTAAGCCACTTCCTGTCAAGTTAACTCCAATTTGTTGGCTTTTGAAGGCAACAAAACGAGGCATTTTTCCTCATTATGCTTCTCTTTTTATACCAGTGGTAATCACAGGCGGATTAAAGGGTGCCTGATTGGGTTTTTTGTCAAGGAACTGAGAAGCAGCCAACAGTACAGAAAAACAGAGTTGGGGTTAGAAGAAATTTCATGCTTGTCTCCTTTCCAGCTCCCTAACAGCCCACACGGCTGCCCCATACAGAGCTGCCAGCTGTACAGCAAATGTGTACCCCTCCAACTGAGGCCTACCAGGCCACAGGCGCCATCCTGAGAGCTGTGAGATACCTTGCAATCTTGGCAGGTAGCTACTGCTGTCATAGGCATAATTCTAAAGGTGACCTATGAAACCCCATCAGCTCACCAAATGCAACAATATGAGCAGCTGAAGTTCGACACCCACTCTCCATATTGGCTCCCTTTCCTTTGTTTACTGCTATTAATGGTCCTGCAACTAGGAAATAACCTATGGAAATAGGTCACCAGAGACCTTTTCTTTTTATATGTCTGAAGTGACCCTGTGGAAATAGGCCATGAGGCATGTGTGCATGTGTGCATGGTGGGGGGGGGGGTGTGATGTGGCATCTATCTTTTTAGCTACGGCTCATGACTTTCACTGCCCTCCATTCAGAAACAGATATTCACATTTAATAATAAACATATAGACAATGAGCAAAAAACAGATACTCTTGCAGCATATTCTACTGCAGGTCGAAGAGCAGGACAGACCCACAGCCAGAAGCCCCGCTATGGTGCCTCAGCCTGTCACAAGGAACCAACCTCTGGGACAGACGTCCCAGCGTCTCAGTACAGAGCCTAGGAAGGAAGGCTGGCACCCAGTAATTCTGCTGCAGAGCAACAGTCTTCTGAGGCTTCTTAAAGTGCACTGTGTTCTAAAATGAAGCAAGAAGCTGAATCTTCCGTTTGTGGGATCTGCCAAATTCTCAGCCTTACAGAAAATTAACATCGCTAGTCGAAGAAACTTGTAAATTAGAAACTCCACTAAACTGCCAGTATTTTTTACTCTTGTAAATCAAAGCTGCTAGACACAGGCTAAAACAAAACAAGGGTAAACATTCCGATTTGTCTTTTAATAGCTTAGCACTGAAGTTTTGTTAGCTTAGGCTCAAAGATTTTCATTCGAAGGTAGCTGATGAAATAAGAGTCCAAATAGCCAAGATGAGTTCTTGAAAGCCATATCTTATATTGACGAGACAGGTTTTTAAAAGATCTTTCTTCTTTTCTTTTAAATTGGCTTTGTGGGTAGAAAGGCCAAACATAGAGTAGCCTCGCTCGGTTTCTGCGGCCCCACTTTGCACTCAGTAAGCAGCATAGCTATGTTCTATTGATGCCTGTGTATGTCCTTTCTGAATACATCTTGAATTTTTGTTAAATTGTGCAGATAATTAAACCCTCTTCATATTTACAGTCTGCTTCATTGGTATCATGAATTCTGTTTTCAGTTACTGTCTGCAAATTCCCTCTCTGAACAATTTCATACTAAGCAATAACACTTCATTTTACATAAGTTTTATCTGATGTCCCCATACAGAGCTGCCAGCTGTACAGCAAATGTGTGGTTCTCAAACTGAGGCCTACCAGGCCACAGGCGCCATCCTGAGATCTATAAGGCACCTTGCTGTCATTGGCAAGCTTTCCCTGCTATCACTGTGACCATCACTCCACACTGCACACAACTTAAAATCATCTGATTATTAGAATTTGTGGCCCACACTCCATTTTATCCTTTATTTAATCTATCCCCAGATCACACATTTGTTTAAATGTTTTGGCTGGTTTACAAATCATGCAGCCATCTGCACAGTAGGTGTGACACCATTTTTTAGACAAAAGTTACGTTACAAACAAAGATAAAGTCATTTGAAATGCTTTGGTGTTTGTTATTCTGCCTGGTTCACTTGGACCAACTCTAAGAAATAAATAGAATTATCTGTGTAAATCGATGAACATCTATGAAAAACAACACCCAGCAGAACGCCGAGCTTGCTCCATTACCTACGTTAATATCATGACAGCTGAGGAGAGATGACCTGGCCCACTTCTCATCTCTCCTGTACAGATGGCTATTAAAGAGAAAGTATCCCTTTTGTATGGTCCATGTAGAAACCCTTTATGGGCTTTTCAAATAAGCCAGCATTGCCCACATGAGGGTAGCTTTCTGTTACCATTAAACTGCCCAGATTTCATCTTTTTTAATCCAGCTCTTGATGAAATAAGCCAGTATTTCATCATATTCAACACCAAATGCTTGTTTCTTAATTCCCTGGGTTTGGAAGCAATAGAATGAAGATGACTTTAAAAATATTCAATAGTCTTCTCATT
This sequence comes from Scalopus aquaticus, assembly GCA_004024925.1. NCBI lineage: Eukaryota > Metazoa > Chordata > Mammalia > Eulipotyphla > Talpidae > Scalopus > Scalopus aquaticus. The sequence continues at coordinate 90,175 of PVIJ01003359.1, read as the reverse complement.
TAGAATTAATGCAAACTGCAAGGAAACTTAGTAACTTTGAGCTTCTTAGGATAAATATATGTGTGTGAGTACATATAGTGCAGATACACACACACACACACACACACACACACACACACACACACACACACACACATATATATCTGTATATCTCTATCTACCTACCTATCTATCTATCCATCTACCTACCCAGACATAGATGCATTATTGTAGACGTATTTCTATTAATCTTTTTTTAAAAAATCAGCCAATGAAAGCTGAGCATTTGAAAGACAACATGCCCTTTATCTTCCTATGCAGAGAGCCATATCTTTGGATATTTTCTCTTATGACATAAAAGCTAAAGCCACTAAAGACCTCAAAATATTGGTTTTAGTCTATTCCAAAGCAAGAGCACTCAAGCTGAAATGTTTCAGAGGTGACACCAAATGTCACAAAACCATAATGAAGATTAGTCACATAGCACACTATCTACTAAAGAAATGGAAGTAGAATGCCATTTGTGACCTTAAGCATCAAACAAATTGCAGAATATATGAATGTCACTTGCCAGAAGAATAGACTAAAATTTCACCACACTATACAAAACTGATTTATGCATTCTCCTTGCCTTGACATCAGAATATATATATCATGTGTAACATAACACATAGTGTACACATCTCCCCACGTGGACTGCTGAAGACTTGAATCTTTTCATGATCTTTTAAAACTGATTATCTTATAATACACTGAATATTAGAGATCTGAATAAAAAAATCAGTATCTTTGCATCCATGTTTTCATATGAGCTGTTAACTATAGTCTCAAATTCTAGTTTTGTTCTTGTAAGAGATAAAAACACCTGCTTTCTTCAAGTGCCCTAAACTTTGTTCTTGATCCACTTGGGATAGGGCAATTAGTTTTTTGTTTTTTGTTTTGTTTTGTTTTGTTTTTTTTCCCACAAAATAGAGTACTTTGCCACCTTAGGAAGAAATTTGCCACTGCAACACTGGTCTTTCTGATCAGATGAAAGATAAGAAGAGAAGAAAACTTAAGAAATTATTGCCAAGCTATTTTAAAAATTAATTCATAAGTAAATGGTTTGTACCCATTACTTTTCTGTTCTCCACCTGAGAACTTTACAAGGGAGGGTTGGAAATGGCCATAATTATATCCTGACCACTTGTCCTCCAAAGTCCACGAGTGTAGCAATCAATTGCAAGGATAATGGTATTTCTCCCCTTTGATCATTTCTTTGTCAAGCTGACTGGCCTTCGATGGTGAGTGTGCTGCTGGTTGTCTACCACCAGCCGCTCGCAATTTGCTCACTATGTTTCATGAGACAGTTGTTTGTGGCTGTTTGGAACACATTTGTCTCTTTGGGGATTTAAGCACTCGTTGTAATGCCAACCTCTGTAGTGATCGAAATTTCTTTCTAACTAAAATAGATAATTAGAGGCTGGTAATTATTGGTCAAGAATTATCAGAGTGAAAAAATTAAGCCTCTCATAAATAGTTCTTGGCAATGTCATCTCTTTATATTATCACATGCCTAACAGCCCTTTATTCATAGCACTTACAAATTTACTCTACTGCTGTTGAGCCTCATAATTTTATATGAGGCAATCCCTTTGCTGGGTTAAACACATTTAAATTCTCTGGTTTCATCTCTATTTGTGCTAATCCATACCAAATAATAATAACAGAAATCTCAAAGAGGAATAAAACAATAAATATTTACTATGCTGATAGAAAGAGACAGGTGAATAATGAATTAAAGGGCACAATGCACAATAGCTTCCTTCTGTATTCTCAGGTCAAAAGCCAACGTAAACTATGTGAAAGGAACAAAGGAAGATAGGAAAAAATTTCTCATCTGCGCAGACTTTAAAAGAGGGAAATCTTTTCCCCAGGAAAGCTGTTAAAATGTTTTGTAGCTCTTTTTGTGTGTGTGTGTAAAGAAGAAAAGAAACCCCTAAATAGTCACTGGTCTGATTTCTTACTGAAATTGTGTCAAAATGGAGTGGAGAGTGAGGTTTTCTTTTTTTCTTTAATAGACATAAGTCAAATCCCTAATGCATTTTTATTGAGTAATTATTCTTGCAACTCAGACCATGTGTCCACACCTAGCTGCAAAACGGCACTTAAGCAGAGCATCTCCAGTATGTACCTGGTAGAAACACTGATGGTTTTCTTTTCACAAATGTCCCTGGCCAATAGTCTGAGACCAGCACATTCAGAAAGAAGCGTGGAGCTGGCCTGACACTCAAATGGCATTAAAACATGTGTGTTATATAGAAGCAAATGCAAATGACTTGGTTAAGACAGGAATTTAAAGTTACATCTCCTTGGGTCATCTGCAGACCCTGTTTTCCTTTAGGTGATATAATCCTTCTCTAGACTGATTGAAATGTAAAACAAAATCTGTAAAAATACTGTATACCCTCAGCAAAGGGAGTAAGAGGCTTTTTTCAGATAGCCTCTAATCCCTCTTCCCTGCTAAATGTCTATTTGAGATTATTTTTTGATTAAACCAAAAACATAGACAGAAACACAACCTTAAAATATCTAGCCTCAATGGAGGTATTTTAGCTCCAAAATAATGCTGCCTGCCTCATTTGAAAGACTAAGTGTCACACTGGGATTAAAAAAAAAAAAGGGTATCTTAGCCTTTGTGACATCCTCCCCTTACACATTCTCTCTCTCTAGGTATTAACAACGTGAATAAAGTTAAAGGACTTGGATGCATGGTCAATAGATATAACGATTAAAAGGACACTATTCATTTGTTTGGGCCTCAAGTGCAAGAGAATTATTACATATTTTATTATTATAAATAGCATGAATATTAAATAACCAGGCCCTCTGTGAAAAGGAATAGAATTTGCTTCTCTGATGGAAGGTGAATTGCTAAATGCTCAGATCCCAAGAGAAGATGAGTGTCATATTAATCCGCCATAAGGTAGAGGGGGAAAAGCCTTGGGAAAGCATTAATGATGCAAGGAATATAAGATAAACACAAAGGTAAAAGTATAGGCAATTTAAAAAGGATGAGGACAAACCAATGAATGTTTTAGACAAATGAGACTAAAATTGGAAAATCAAAAAGTCCTCTCATTCAACTCAGATTCTACATATACAAAAGAACATTCATTTTGAGGTGAAGGATATACCCAATCTGTTCACCTGGGTCCTGGGATAATAAATCCAGAGTGAAAATAAGGTTCCATAGAGTAAAACTAGTCAGAGGCGTGACCCACAGCATTTCACTCTATTTTCCTTCAGCTGCAACTTTCCAAAAAATGGTAGCATGAAGCTGAATGGTGACTGACTGCCACAAATAAACACTCTTTGAGAAGTTAAGAGATGAAAAATATTAACATTTATCATTTGAAAAGAAAAATTCATTTTTTCAAACTCAAGCCCCTCACCTCAAAATATTTTGAAAATTTTTATATTTCTGGAATCCAAAATAGAAAGAAAATTGTAAGGAGACACATTATTTGAATGCCTCTTACATGTTGCCATTATCTTCTAAACACACTATACAGCTGTCAATGTTATTCTGTCATATTCAAGAGTATGCTATCTAATGTAAAAGAAAATCACTATTATAAGCACTTAAACCTGGAAAATAAAGAGATAAAGTAATCAATATTTTAGCTGTTTTGTATTTGTTCCACTTTGCAAAATTAAGCACTTAGTCTTTTATAAGCAATAATCCTCCTAATGACCCATCATTTGAAAACTATAAAGCAAATCCTATTGAAAAACTATTAATCAATTTTTCAACATGCTTTTGAATTTATCTTCATTAATTTCTACAAGAGCAGTAGATGTTTTGTTATGGTTGGGTTTAATGATCAGTAATGAGAGTTAGAGCAACCTTTTCACTGAACTTTCTTAACATGTCTCTGATTAATGTGGAACAAAACTTGTTACTCCTGAAAACAACTTCAGAATCCAAAATTTTGAATTTTCTTTCCTTCTTTAGAGTTTGATGTTAGAAGATCATGAGGTTAATTGGAATTTTTTATATTATGTCACAATTATGGCATTATAAAATACCATGAAGTGAGTATGAAATAAAAAAAAGTCATAGTGTAAGAAAACAAATGTGTAACACAAATTGTATAAAGAAATAATTGTCATTTTACTAGTAGAAAAAGATTTGCTTGATAAAATTTAATTGGCTGGTAAAACTCTTAGTACTATTACTAAGTGCTTATCAAATTAAAAAACTTAGAAGGTAACCCCAGAGGAATTAAGGGATAATAGGACAATATGAATATCCTTTTAGCTTTAATCCATGTGATAAATGCCAAATTCCAGAAAACATTGGCCTAGAGTGACTTCAGAGATCTTAACCCAAACCACTTTTATAAAGATCTATGGAAAACTCAGTAGGAAATAAAAGATGATTACTGATTTCTTTATGTGATCTTTATGATCATTATTATTTCCAGGCTGTTGAAACCATACATATAAAACTATTTTATGGCAATTTAAATTATTTATGTTTCCCTATCACAAAAACTCCCCACTTTAGATTTTGAAACAAAGATGCTTAAGCAACACACAGCAGTACCATTATCATAATAACTTCTGAAATTAAAACCTGTCTAAAACTCTATGGAAAGCTAACATCCAGTTCATTAACCATTCCTGTTAGTTTTCAATAATGCAAAAATGATTAGAAGTTTAATTTGTTAATCACCTGTGTTTTGACTGGCAATAGAAATATAATTCTCTACAGAAGTCTAAACTAGCCCTTGCAGAAAATAAAATGTGCTAATGCCTTATCAGGCCTAATAATAGGAACTAAAAAAAAAAATCAATCATGCCTAGGTAAACCATTGATGGTTGAACAATTAATTCATCTTTAACTCTGTTTAATTATATAGGCATTGATGTACACAAGTAGGAGAAAAAAATCTATCTGTAACAAGGTTTAGAGTGTCACTCACCAATCATGTGATTTGCAACATGAACCTGAATATCCCATTCATTGTAGAAAACCATCTGACACTTGATGCACTGATAGGTCTTCTTCTGAGAAAACAAGTATAAACAGAATTACTTAGTCACATGCATTTTTCATTGTTTTCTTTAAAAAAAAAAATCCCAAACCTACTTACAGCAATTGTTTTAATTTTTGGGATGCCGGTCTACATCTGTTACCAACTAAGCTACTGTACCAGTTGCTTGGGCAGACTCTAGGAGAGTCCTTCCTAAGACCTAGTGGCTTGATTCCAGCACTATACTTTTGGTTGCAAATAATTAGAAAAAATTAAGACACATAATTATGGCATAAACTATTTTTAAAGATCCTAAACTCTAAAACAGAAGTCAACACTAAAAAAATAAAATCTGTAACATATGGTTGAGTTTCATTCTAACCAAAGCAATTGCAGTGTTGCTTCTAGATATTTCTAAGTAAAGTGGACAATAAATTAAGATCTGTGGAATCTAACTAAGAGACTAGATTATAATTTTTAGATGAAGTCTGAAATTTATATGATGTTTCAAAAGCTAAGTACTAGCATTTAAATATGTATTTTTCATATAAAGAAATATCATAATGAACATTCAACACCATTTTATTATTTTACACTATATGCTGGGAAGTGAAAAGAGCTGGATTTATTATAATTCCTGCATCATAAATAAAGAGATGAAGGCCCAGGGAAGTAGGAAGATTTGCCTGATGTCACAGTGCCCTAGAGCTGGGAGGAGAAAAAAGCTCCATGGACTCTAAATGGTAGGCTCACTGATAAAAGCAGCCTTCATGGTTTCACCTCTTTATTATTGTGCCCCCCCCAGCCCCAATATGGCTCAGTACATAATAAAGTCAATAATAAAATATTGGTTATATTTTCTAGGACACAGTTAACTAAATTCCATTTTAATGAAATTTGATATTCACAATTAAAACCCTTTTGGAAAACAAAATAAGCCATTAGGAAATAACCCTCTTTGAAAATCTCCCAAACATGAGAAAATGATATTTGTAAAATCACACTAATGACATTTTGCTAAGGCATTCTTATAGAATTGTCACTTTATCCACAGACAGAAAATTGTTTTACCCATGCTCGCAATAGCAAACAGCAATCTGTAAATTATAATTAATTTTACAGAATTCAAAAAATCAAGGTTAAGCACAAAATTTACTCATTTCATTAGAGATTGAAATTATAAATACCACTGATGTAAAATTTTCTTAATTATTATCACTTAACATAATCTTTGCTTCTGCAATAGAGAATAGTATTCCCTGTAAAACACAGAAGTGCAGGCATATTTCCAGCGGAAGATTCTAAATAATCTAGCAGGCTTTGTACATTAGGCATATTGTGAATTGAGTGTGCTGAATCTAAATCTAACACAGACTTGAAAAATCCTGACAATCACCAAGGAAGATTTACTGTACTGAGCTGTTTACAAGATGCTTTTGATAGTGACATATAGAGCAACATGTGTTGCGTAAATAACATCTATCCCTTTTTTAACAATATTTCCCTTTAGAACTAGTTAGAAAATATTTCTTACTCCCAGATGACCTACATTATATATTGTTTATTAGCATACTTCTAGCATTATTCCTGATATGTGACCTTGCTGAAAAACAAAGAAACATAAACTTAATGGCTAGTCTTTTCTCTTGTTAGCACAGTAAAACATACAATATGTCGAAAACTGTCTCAAAAAATGATGACTGATGAATATGTTGGTGGAAAATACTAGGGGTTTTTTTCTGGTCTAATAATAAAGAATAAAATCACCCGACAAGCCAAAATAATAAAATACCAGCACTTACTCCTACCTTCAAATGATCTGACAAATTTGAAGATCTACGTGTGTAAGTTTTCTTTTATCACTGAATGAAAATATTTTTGTCACTATTGATAATTCAAATACAAATTTTACTCTTAGAACAGTGTCTAAAATGTTACTTTCTACCCTTAATTAATAAAGCCATAATCTTATCTGTAAGTTCCTATATATCAGACTAGATGAAATAAGAATTTAATGTGATCAAAAATAACATATCATGAAAATGTATGTAGCTTGAACTCTACCTCACCACACATCTTGCATTTCCCACATACAAAGTAATGACATGCAAATTGGGATGTGTTAAGGTTTTCTTTTTAAAAAATAAGGTGTAAAATTCAACTTTATGCTCAATTTTTCTGAAAAAGTAATTTAACATGACCTTTTTAAAATTTTAAGGCATTGCTCACTACAATTAGAGATGCTTAGTGAAATGTTTGAGAGACCTGCCCGTACACCATTTTTAAGTAAAGTGGTTATGACTTCTGCACAGTGCAAGCCTTGGGCAGTTCATTCCCTTGGAGGTCAATACATTTCCAGCTCTATATGGTTGAGTTTGAGTAGTAATTCTTCCTAATTCTAGACCCAAATCTGCTTTGCTGCTACTCTCACCCAGCGGACCTAACTCTAGGCTCCGGAGTTAAGGGGACAGGTTGAGTTCCTGTACCTACGACAGTTACAGTAGTCCCTTTCCAGACAGAAAATAAGGATACTCTGTAAGAAACACTTTGAACAACTTTCACCAGCCTGGTTACTTTCTTCTAAGTCAATGTTTTAATAAGTAGAATCCCAAGTTAAACAAATCATTCCAGGGTGTCCGGACCCTAGCAGAAAATAGGACTGTCACCTCCCTCAGGACAATTACCTCCATTTAGATAGAAGACAACAAGAAAAGTCAAGTGAGATCGTTTCTTTTAAAAGCAGATAAAAGTAAAAACAGAACTTCCATTGTTTGGGCCCCAGATTGGCCTTTATCAACGCTTAAGTTGTCAATTTACTTGAAATGCTAATTTAGTACAATTCTTAAAAGAGACTTTTTTTCATTAGCCTTTTTTAATGTGCTACTTGGGAGTGGGGTTGTCATTTCCTGATTGTTCTCTTTTGTTTTCTGATACTGATAGATGTAATTATCAAGGATACAACTTTTTCCCAGCACCTCATTATTTTTGATTGATTTTGAGAACAATTTAAATGTGCCTTTTTGACATTCTTGTTTTCAGTTATACTCTGGTTAAGGTACTCAGAGACTTTCAGAAAAGAGCATCTCATATTAAAAAAAAATGATTAGATCTTTAATAATGTATACTTTAAAAAAACATTATTCTGATTAACTCCACCCCCCTCCATTCAATCTATATTCCATTAGGACTTAGGCTTCACATTTAGACTTACCAAATTAAAAAAAAAATACACTTTGTAGTTGTAATTGCTTTGATTTTTTTTAAACAAAACACTGAGTACAAAAAAAAAAATCAATCAGTCCATAGTAATCTTCAAAAGCAGAGAAGAATAAAAAAAAACCTCAGTTGCCACCATGGGAAGTGACTATTACAAGAATCGTTTTTTTTCCTGAAAATTGGTAACTAAAGGCACAGAAGGCATCTTGCTTTTTTAGGAGGAAGTACAGTGATGTCTATTTTATGGGGGGAAACTCTTTTTATTGAGAACTGAGAGTGGCAGAGATGACAAAATTAGAAATGAACCATTTTGCAATGTCAGGTAAAATGGTCCAGTATACTCATTAAAATATGCTCAAACTAACAAGAAAGGATAGACAGGCAGAGATACTCAATTTTTATCCTTTGGTAACTGCAAAGAGAAGTGGATTTATCTACTAGTAATTATTGCAACCGGACTATTGAGCTTAATATTAACGACAATGGCACAACCTTGTCTCTCTCAATGTGATGTAATATGAGGAACATGAAATGACAATAAATATCTTTACCTAAAATGTATATCTGACTCTAAAATGTATACCTGATCATGCTTTTATGCTCAACAGTCCAGTCTTCAGGAAATGAAAGGATACAGAAATAGGCTTTACTTTGAGAAAAATAAAAACTCAAATCACAAATCCATAATATTCTTCAGTGCAAATTAAGAATATTCTTGAGCTATTATCTTCAAAAAGTCAATGTTAGAGGGTGAAAATAGTGGTGAGGATTGTTCTCAGATGAAAGACTAAAAGGATTTAACTAATGCAATTTTGGATCCTGATAGCTGGAAAGAAAACAGCTATAAAAAGATTTTCAAGGAAATTGGGGAAATCTCAATATCAGCTGGTAACTACATGATACTGAGGAATTACTATTAACTTCCCTAGATGGGATAACAGTTCTGTTATTATTTGGGTAATCCTCCTTTTTCTTAGTAGAAGCACACTGAGCATTTAGGGATAAAATGGGGTGAGGTTTGTAGCTTATTTTCAAAGGATACAGAAAAAAATATAGAGTCATCAATAGGTGAGTCAAAATGACTAAATATTAACAATTATTAAACTAAATCTGGGTGCATACTTGAAAACTGTCATGATAAAAATCAGGAATAAATTGATAATTCATAAAACATACTTTTTTAAACAATAAATCTAACTTGATCAACTCCATCCTTTCTGTTCATTTTTATGCTTTTATTTTGCCCCCAAAATAATACGTGCTAAATTACTGTAAGTAGCTTTGTGAATAATTTTGTATTTTTTCTGAGGTTGATTTGTCAGCTTAATGTATAAACCTTGAGAGATCAGGAACTATAGCTTACGTCAATTTCTACAGTAAATAATTTTGTACAATTGCATGATGTTTTAAAGTCTTTAAAGAACTCATATGCACAAAATTTACTTGCAACAAAACTGTTAGAGTAGATGAAACAAGAGCTGTTTTCATTTGCAGATTAAGTGGCTTGTTCCAAGTCATGCAGGTTGTGAATACCAAAACCAGAGCTTGTCTTTCACCCTGCCTCCCACCCACTGGATTTTAACAGTTTAGACCCTGATATTTCTCAGGTAAATTTACAATGGCATCTCAGGTGCATTTTGAAAGGTGGTTCTCCTTAGAATAGTGTGGCACATTGGTCCTCATGATACCAGGGATGGTGTGAGCATAGCTAGTGACAGTGAAGGGTGGTTTCTTGCCAACTTCACTGCAGACTCCTGGTCCCAGACCTTTGACCAAGATGCACAGGGCAGAACTGGCTCCCCAAAGTTCTCTAGTCTATCTCAACATTTTCTCTTTTCTCTCAGTGTCAAGCAGTTTTAATGCCAAGTTTTTCACTGTATATTTATTTACTTGTCCTGCTCAGTAGTGAAAGATCAATTTCAATGAGAGCTCACGTATGCCTCCAGTGCTGAAAATTTTCAGTCATCATTTCTTCAGTTTTACGAATCTCTCACTCTCTCCATTCACTATTACTGAAACTCCTATTAGACATAGACTGTAGCCTTTCAAACTATCCTCAATGTTTCTTAAAATTTTAGTGCATTTTTTATGCATATTTTAAAAATCAATTTGCCCTCTATGTTCTGGTCTTGGTGATTTTCTCTGTATTCTACAAAACATTGGTTCTCTCTTCTTTGGCGTTCAGTCTAGAAATTATCCTGTCTACCAAAGCATTTATTTCAATGACTATTTTTCATTTCAAACATTTTTAATTTTAAATATTATTTTTTACTCAAATGTGCTTCATAATTTTTCATTCTTTTTAGTGGAAACCACACTTCATTTATATTCCTGAGTTTCCTAATATTTATTTCAAAGGCTACTTCAAGATTGTTCCATAGAGTTGACTTTTTCTGGAGAGGAATTCTGGTCTCAGAGCAGTTGGGTTTTACTTGTTTTGTTGTTATTATTTTACTAGCATTAGGTTCATTCACCTATTTTGGAAACTTGGTTGAAGCCCACTTGTAGTAGAAGATATTTCCTATATATATATCCCCCTTTCTAGTAAGCCTTTGCTTCTACCCCACCCCAGGTCCCTATCACAGGCAAAGCTCCAAATTTGGGCTGGGTTTCTCAGGGGCATTTCCTGTGTATTTGCTCTGCTGTAGGGATATAGGGTACTTCATGAATTGAACCACAGAATTGGTATACAACCAATTCATTTTGAATTACAAAGCTGTATTTTTCTTCCTGTCCCTGTAACCCTCTAGCTGAAAAGTCCTAGTTTCAAGTACTAATCAACAACAGAGCTCTTTTCACAGTCTCCTGTCTTGATCAATGAAGTTACTCTCCAGGTCCTGCCTTAAGTAGAGGTTGGTCCCATAGGGGTTAAACCCTAGTTGTCATTTGTCATTTCTGGAATAGAGTCCTGACCCGTGGCGTCAGTCCTGATAATTACTGGTTTTTAAATCTGGTTTCTGGCTCTCAAATTTGGAGAACTGTTTTGAACTTGCTAGGTCTGTCCAGTTTTCTACCTTTAGATTTTATCTATCACTGCTGTATGTTTGGAACATACCCAGCAGTTTTAGTAGGAAAGCAACCTTAGGAACCTGCTTCTGCAATTAGTTATTATTTAGTGGCTTCATCATTTCTCTGTGTGACAAGTCATTTAATGGCCCTGAGTCTTAGTGTCTTCTCTGTAAATTAAAAATAATAAAACTTCAACTTCAAGTTGATATGAGAAGTGAGAACCATATAAAAGTGCTTAGTATCATGCCCACCATGTAGCAACCTACATTAAATAGTAACTACCTTTATTACCCCATTGGCAAATGTTATGGGGTAGAATGGAATACCATATGAACTGTCTGGCACAACAAAGATGATTGTCAAAGCTTAGTTCTCACCCTTTTATATGGACTTTGAAACCATACCAAAATTTCTTTAAAGTAGAATCCACTCATTTAGATTTTGTAACACTTAATGAGGGGTAGACATTTATTAAAGTTTTAAAAATGAACAGCATAAGTAATATCACAAGTGGATAGCAGTGTGGAAAGAAAAAGAAGATAGAGTGTGTAAAAATATTTCTTTGCCTAGCTAAGAAAAAAAAATGTTTTCAAGGACTACAGCTATATATACTCCCATTCCAGGAATGAATATATTATTTATGAATGAGACATATATTTAAGATCAGAGGCACCTTAGCAATAATTTGTTGGCAAGGAAATGAGTATTATACTTGAGTGAAAACCTATAGCTTTCCACAAATACTTAATTCAGTACTTCAGACATTTTACTAATTTAGTTTGGTCATTTTCCAGGTAATTCTGAATTGGTGTGAAAATAAGTCACTGAACAGAAAGGGGAAAATGGATGAAATGAAATGAGAGCTACTAATAATGAAAAGCTTGCCAAAGAACTCATTGAAAAATGCTACTATTGATTTTCTATTGCATAGTTCTCATGGTGATTAAAAGGAAGACACTTTTGTCTTGCAGATGTGTTCTATGTCCTGAGATTAAAGACTATACAACACTTTACACAATGCCTGGCACGTGCCAAGAGCTGAATAACCAAGAGATACTAAATGTGACCCCTAAACTCAAAGACTTACAATAAAATTGGGGAAAGAACATATACAAACATTAAACTGATAGAACATGGAAAAGCAATTCAAGACCATGTACCAGTGTACAGCAAAGAGAAGACAGTGACAACACCAAATAGGGACAGATTAACATGAACTAGAAGAGTCAGAAATATTACCTGGGAGAGAAAAGATCTGAGGTCTAAATCGGAAATAATTACCTTGAGTTCAAAATGAAATTACAATGGGCCTAATATATGACAAGCAAGGTCACACAAGCTGGTGGGGTATTTGGTGGAGTAAGAAGGCAATTTAGAACAGAACACTGTTAAGAAAATTGCTATGGTCAACTGAGAAGACAGAAAAAATAGGAGACAAAAATCTAGTAAGAAAGAACTGATTTTTTTGTTTTTGTTTGAAGTGATTAAGTTGCAATTTTTTCTTTTAATTTTAGACAAATACTATGCAGTCTATATGGTCCCAGAAAAGAAAAATATTTAAGCATATTGATTTTTTTCAAATAAAATCCAAAACTCCATGAAGATGTAAATGCAAGGTGATAACTTCGAGGGTAAAAAAGGTAAACCATTTTTTGTGTATTCTCTGTGAACATTAGATAAATTGCATTAAAACATTTTATTTTCAAAGGTATCATCAATATTGAAAAACCAGGATTAACTGAGTCTTTAAGAATATCTTACTTACATCCATTAAGAAACAAAAGTCAGTGTCAAAGACACAGTAATTTCTATGAGTTAAAGCAAACAGAACTTACGGAAAGAATTTATTACTTTGAAATTCATTAAGATTTTTATTTTTTACATTTAAAATTATCTCCTAACAAATTTCCGTCAAAATTTGCCTTTCTATGTACTTGAACTTGATGTCTAATAATAAAAACTGAATTTGAGCCCAAGTTTTCCATGGAAAGGATGCTTTATTAGGTCGACTTATTCATCTCCACACCTCTGTTCTCTTCTGATTTATATTTTGAAGTTTCTTCCACGGAACCTAGCCTATGCCCCTGACAACAAAGGCCACTGAGGTCCTCCAGGTAAGGTATCTTCACCTATATGATCTCATTGAGTGTTATGGGTTCATTTGCTATCTCATTCTATACCATTGCAAATCTTCCTGAATTAAATTTCCTACAGTCTTGTCAATAAACTGGGACATCTAAATTTCATGTACTGACTATCCAACGGACAATCCAACGAGGCATCCCACATTTGTTACCTTCATTCCTAAGGTATTATCTAGGACTTGTCTATTTCTTCCTGCAAACCTCTCCATCACCTTACACAGCACCAGAATTCATCAAATTGGAAGAGACTGAAAAACACAGACTATATTGATGCTGCAATAAAGGTTCTAAAATTCACTAGCGCATGCACTAATTATTTTTGAGTTAGGACAGATTTGCTTCTATTACTCACAGCTTTATCATTTTGTTAGTTCCTAGTTTGAAGGGATTTGTGATACATAGAAGGTTCCTAATAACTTCCTGTATTGACTGTTTTACATACCTTCACATCATTCAAGAAAGCAAAGAAACGGGGAATGGGGGAACAGGAGTTTAAATAATGTCTTTAATAAATTCAAATTTTTGGAAGAAAGTATTTTTGCTATGCCCCAAATTAGAGCCTATCTTGAACATCAATTATTCCAATCATACACTGATCATCTTCACCTTAGAAATTCCAAATATACCTTCTCTCTCACTACTCTCACAATGAGGGGCTGTGGTTGGTAAATATTGGGGAGTAGCTAAAGCGATGAAGGACAAGGGACACTGAGTATGCTGCCATTAAATTGGATCAAGTGTCAGTACAGATCCAATCCTGAAGGTTGGTGATATAATTAACAATCCACCATAAACCAGAAGAAAAACGTTGTGGGAGAAGAAAAAATTTTTAGAATCCATTAAGAAATATTTTCTTGTGTGTGTGTATGCATGTGTGTAAGATGTCCACCCTAAAGGAAAGTTGAGAATGTTGACAGCTTTAATTTCTCTTTATGAGTACTGGTACCATTTACTAGAGATGAACTATAAATATCAAAAGAATACCACAGAGAGCAATTTTATCTAATAATTAATAAAAGTTTCTTTTTGATTTTCTTAGAACTCACTACATCTTCTATCAGAATTATTTCAATAAAACTGATTTTATTTCCTAAATGACTATAATCTCTTGAAGGGTAAGTAGAGGGCTCTCTTACTTACCTTTCTTATATCCATTACACTATATAATTATTTATACATGATAAGTCAATGTGAATAATTCACATCTGTTCATTGTGAAATAAAATCTTTTCTTTCTCCCACTTTGTTTTACAGATGAAGGCTTCTGTGGAGGCCAACTACCCTCCTTTGTTTATATTCCACAATATGTCCTTCCAGCCATTCTCCGTCAAAGGAATATTTCATGTCCTGGCAGTTTCATTTCTTTCTTTTTTTTTTTTTAAAGATTTATTTACTTATGCATACAAGCTGGGTGTAGATCAGGGGTGTGGGGTAGTGAGGGGATTCACCAGAAACAGAGTGGAGCAGAACAGGCAGATGCACTGAAGTACACTGCTGAGGGAGCAGTGGGCAGGGCAGGAGAGGTCTGCTGCGCCATGTGGGAATCTCCCTGGCCGGGATTCGAACTCGTGCTGTAGTGGCTTTAAACAGCTTCACAGTGCTGCGCTTAACCCGTTGCGCCACCAGGGAGGCCCCTCATGTCTTATCTACAGGAATGTACACCTCTTCCCATGGGCACTTAATTCTGGATGAGGCTAAACTACCTTGTCTGTATCATTCTTACCTCCATTGAGATAGCTTACACCTCTTTTCCTCCTACTCCTAGCCATTCTTGTTTTTGCTTCTCTCTTTCTCCTTATATTCATTTTGGGTTTTGTCTTGTCTCACCCATCCCTTCCACCTGAGCAGCTTTCCTACTGAGGCATGCCAGACCACCCTTCTCTTCGCCTCCAAATTGCTTCTAAAACCCCACCTGCTCCATAAACCTCATTAGCAATTACACCCACACAAAGCTGTGGGTGTTTATTATTCTTGTTTGTACTCTTCTACACTAAGTTTTTTAGGCTAGAGGTGTGTTCCTTGATTTTTCCTATTATAAAACATGCTGAGCAGTAACAATGTACTTAACTGCACCAGTGGTAAGGTGCTTTGGAAGCCCTTGATTTTACTTAAATTATTCAAATTTTTAAAATTCTTCCCCATTCATCACCCAAAAATAAGTTTAAAAATAAAAGAACAAAATTCACCCATATTTTTTATGTTCAAAGGTACCAGTACAAACTTATAAATAAAGTATCACAGAGTTACAGAATTGAAAGGGACAAGTAAAATCACCTATTTCAATTGTCCTCATCATAGTCAATAAAATGAAGTCCAGGGAGATGAAGCTTCCTGGCTCATGAGTCACCAAAAGTGACCGATAACAAGCCTACAACTGGGATCCACCATGAACGCACTCACATTTATATGGTTGGGTGCACATTTACAAAAAGGAATTGCCAACTATGGTCATGTCAGTACTCTGTTGTTCTTAACACTCTTCTAGACGAGGAGCACTAGTCTTAAGTCTAGTAGTAGACCACGTAGTCTACCGCTTCTGAAATACCACCTCCCCATGGTCAATTCTGAATACTAAATACTACGTTTAGCATAGAATTTACTAAATTATAATGAACTATCTATTCACATTACATCCTAACATCGCCTGTCATTTAAGAGAAAATGTAATTTCTTCCTTCAGTTTCAGTGCCCAGCATGTTGCTTGAGAGGGAGCACTTGTGAAGAAATGTTGCAGGAGTTGACTTGGACTGTTTATAAGTATAGCTAACAGTCAGTGTTTTCAAAGAAATTTATTGGAGGGAACCAGGTGCTGCCACCTAATACCTAGTTTCTATATCATATAATCAGGTAATTTCTTCTAATTCCCTTTATGTTATCTCAGAAAACTTCAAACAAAGATGTGAAAAACCTCTGTATAATCTTTATTGATAATATCTTATAAAGTTATATATTTTCCACATAAAAATGTTGAAGAAGATAACCTAAGATAGAGGGCCCTTTCCAACCAAACTTCTGCTCCTTGAGTACAGAATATGAGGGGAAAAGTGCTAAGAATAAGATAATAATGGAAAACTCAAAATTTTTTAATAAAATCTCGGCAAAGCAAGCACTGTAGCTGTATTTAGATGTTTTTTAAAAGTCCAGAGAGGACAGATCTAGTCTTTTGTTGGAAGGCATTTTCGAATTTCACTGTTGAAAATCCTTATTAGACATTTGAGACTGGTCCTACGTCTAATCCTGACAACTCCTCAGACCTTAATACGTCTATGTTTCGCTATTTGAGAGAACATTGGCTTTTTGACGGTTTAAGTCTCTACAGAGATACATGAAACAATATCTTCCTGGTTGCTTCTGTGTGCCCAGTGCGTGTGCACATACCTGTCATGGGTTTGGAACTTATAGCTATTGAATGAATGAATGAACTAGGCCCAAACTAATCTACATAGAACAGCATCCTTGTTTTGGAACAATTTAAATTTGGGATAACAAAAATATGTTAATCCAGACCCAATTATATTGTTATAAGAACCTATCTTCCACAAAATCAGTTTCAGTTTTTCAGTCCTAGTAGGTAAAGATATTAAGCTTAGAAGGCTTTTTGCCAGTTTTTAAACTATCTTCTTTGTTCATTTAGTTCTACCTCCAACCCTCCCTCTTTCCTTTCTTCTGTTCCTCTTCGTACTTTAAAAAAATATATATATATCTTTATTAAACAGCAGTCACTATTCAAAACTGAGTCCTTATTTCTTGACATTTCTTCATCAAAAGTTTTTTGTTATGGTTGATTTTTGCTTCCCTGCTGTAAGCCAAACATACAAATATAAAGTTCCCAAGATAACACATAGATTTATCTTAAGATAAATATGTTAACATCAGGCGTTGTCAAGTTAGACTTACAATGCCAGTCTGATTCCTAAATCATGGTCTATCTTTGCTTTGAAATATCTCCCAATCATTTACTTATTAGTAATTTCGAAACTATAATTACTATTTTAAAAATAAATCAAGAAGTTATGCATCTAAATTAAAGATCCTGCCCCAGAAAACCAAGGAAAAAATTCACCACATTTTACTTTCATAATATAGATATATTTGATCCATAAAGAACAATGTCAATGGGTCTAGGTAAAAAAAAAAAAAAAAAAACAGACCTCAAAAATTTACTAACCTTTCAAACTAGTCACTAGTTTCAAGAGTTTAGGAGAAAAAGTCTTACTTGGTATTCACTTACTTTCATTTGCAATTTTTAAATTTGCTTTAATATTATTTTCCCAAGATACGTTTTGCTCCCTCTTCATTATGACATATTTCAATCTAATAATACTGTTTGGCATTTTCTATGCCTTATTAATTTTCCATCTAACACTCACCTATTTACATATTTTTCTACCTCTTACATTGATTGTTGCTTGACACTATCTCCGACCTTTAAGTAATTAAAGAAATATTTTATATTTGTGGCATATATATTCTCTTTGTCCCTTGGTTTTCATTATTTCTACTAGATTTGTTCTAACATTTAATTATGCTTTTCTATTTCATCAACTCTGTGGAAGAATGATGACTTAGTTAGATTTATTTTGGCCAAAATATCCATAGTCCCAGCACGAGATGAATTTAGACTGTAATAAATTAACTGAAAAATTGCATATATGCAAATTATACAAATGTGTACAAATACACAGGATATTTGAAGACTTTTAGCTTGGTATTACATAACCGTTGTACCATATACAACATTATACAATGCGCTGTTAATCAAAGACTTTCACTTATACAGATGTCATTTGTTAAGCACAATAACCCTACAAAGCAAGCATAATACAAATTATGACCATTTTAGCAATGGAGAAACTGAAGTTTAGGGAGGACTAGTTAAGATCACAGATGGTCCTGTCAATTGTTATCAAACTTTTAATTGTTTCTTTATTTAGTGAAGTACCATTTTTTCTTCTACTATGTGATGCTGCATGTGCTTTAATTCAACCCCATACCCATAGTGGCAATCTCTGTGTAATTACACATTTGCAGATTTAGTCGAAGACTTGCGTATGTTGAGCAAAATTTAATTCAACAAAATAATTTTTTTTGTCTCAATGTGGGAATTTTTACCAAATTTCCCCTACTACTCAACCTCTTTCTGATGAGAATTCCATAGTATACTACATACTTAAAAGGAGTCTTATGTTCTACTAATATGGTTCTAAGAAACTGTACTACTAATTCTTTGAGAAATATTTCCTGGGCCTCCCCGGTGGCGCAGCGGTTAGGCACTGCGCTATGGAGCTACCGGCAGTGGCGACTGGAGTTCGACACCCAGCCAGGGAGATTCCCATATGGTGCGGCAGACTTCTCCTGTCTCGCCTGATGCTCCCCTCAGCAGTGTGTTTCAGTCAGTGCACCTGTTCTGCTCCCCATTCTCTCTGGTGAGCCCTCTTGCTGCCCCACACCTCTGGTCTGTACTCCGGCTTATATGCATAAATAAATAAATCTTTTTTAAAAAAAGAGAGAGAAATATTTCCTTTTTGTTTCTTCTCCCATTTCTTTTAATCACCAAGTTTCAATTATTTACAAGTGTTTACTAAGAACCTATAATGTGTAAGGAACCCTTTGGAGAAATATGAAGACTACTTTCTATTTCTCGTTTGCTCCTTCAATTAAAAATAGCAGATGTATTAATTTTCTGCTCTCTATAAGCCTTAGGTTCTCAGGTTGTAAAGAGGATGAGCATTACCCAAGTATAGTTATTTGAATACACATCTTTCTCCTCAGTATAGCCCCTGGAGGGTTTATATTTTGCTAAGAAAAAAAGTAATATGTAACAATATATACACTATAAAATAGAATGGAATATGCACCATAATAAAAGTATTTCTAGAAGTGTCAAAGTTCAGAGGTGACAGTAATAATAATAACAGTTTTGCAGATACCTGTATGAAGAGCAAACGAAAAGAATTGTTAAAATAAAAGTCCTAAGGCAGAAGCACACCTGTCCAGCTTCACAATGAGCATGGGGCAAAACAGCTGGAGCAAAGGGTGCTGGGTGAGGGGTGGGGCAGGGCTTTTGCTTGTACTCATGTCTTGAGGATCCTTATGACTCTTCCGGGAAGTATAAACGCATGCCCCACACACTCATGCATCAGAGATCCTAGGGGCAGGCGCAAATGAGAGCATTCACCTTATCTGGTATCAAGGTCCACCTCAAGAACCTGAACTCTCGGTCAGTATTTGACTAAAATCTTATATCTAATCTGAGTATCTCTAGGCCTTCTACTTTGTTTCTGCATCATTCTCAAACCAGCATAAAAAATGTCAAAACAGGAATAAAATGTTAGTGTTATAGGCTAATGTTTCCCAAAGTGTAAGACATGTATCACCTTCGCTGTGATGCATGTGTACTGCACTTACTAATTACAGAGGAAAAAGTCTCTCTGAGATACTGACATTGACTTTAATACCCCTACAAGACCTGACAAACTTACTTGTAACAATGAAAAACCAGGTTTCAGGCTCACATTTCTTTGCAATTTTTAAAACATTATTTGTATTAATTATATTAGTTTTATATTTGTCCTCTTTTTATGACAAGAGATACTGATTGTATACTTATGGTTTTGATTATTTTTGCTTTTTATATTAAATATTAAATTCTTGCAGAGCATTTAGAGCATAAGTAAAATATAAGGAGCAATTATTAATCAAGAACCTTTGTGCCCAACTCAGCTTCTTATGTGGTCTTCTGAGGCAATCCATTATTCTCTGTCTAAATTTGCATTTCCCATATTACTAATATGTATTTCCATATATTTACTGTTCATATTTCCTGCTTGTGAAATGCTTGTTCATGTCAATTTTCCATTTCCTTATTTGGTTATTTCTGTTTCCTTAATGACTTACAGCTTTTTCTTACATTTTTAGGTAATGCATACTTTTTTCCAACTATATGTGTTACAGAAACGTTTTACAGCTTTTTTTTAAGGATTTATTTATTTATGCATACAAGCTGAGGTGTAGGCCAGAGGTGTGGAGTGGTGAGAGGATTCACCAGAGACAGAGTGGAGAGCAGAACAGGCAGATCGACTGAAGTACACTGCAGAGGGGAGCAGCGGGCAAGGCAGGAGAGGTCTGCTGCGCCATGTGGGAATCTCCCCAACCAGGTATGGAACTCGTGCTGCAGTAGCTCTGGAGAGCTTCATAGTGCTGTGCTTAACCCGTTGCGCTACCAGGGAGGCCCTACAGCTTTTATTTTTGCTCCCTTGCTTTATGGTAACTTTTGGTAAACAAAGACAACTTTGGTAAAATGTTATAATTTTTAATGCCGATGGCATATACATCACTTTGTGATTTAAACACTCCAGGTTTTATTTGAAAAATTGTTCCCTAACAGAAGATCATTAAAATATTTTCAACATTTTTTTTCTGAAAAAAATTTTTTTTTATTTTACACATTTTATACATGTGAGTAGAAATTCAATTTTATATTTATTTTTTCTATATGGACAATGATTTGATTACTCAGTACATTCCCTGGCTGATGTGCAAAGATAGCTCTATGCTATCATTTGTTTTTTTAGGTATAATACTGGTTTTGGTGGATTTCCAGCTTGATGATTCCAGCTTGAAGTTTATATGCAAAAGTTACTAGCTCACTATTTTGTTTTGTGAACTAGTAACACATCACCTTTTTCTTTTTCTTTTCCTTCAAGATTATCTTTGCTACTTATCCCTGATCTTTCATTCTGTAATACACATTTTTTATAGTAACACTGGATTATGTTTCAGGTGCTCAACATTGAAAATCCACTTGTGTATGTATTATGTTAAGGTCATGACTAAGAATCCAAATCTGCCCTTCCATAAACGTACTTTAATCTGCTAATAAAGATTAAAAAATTAAAAATTTAAAATTACATTTTAAAATCTTTTGAAATTTTCATAATAGCTATGACTTTACAGCTAAAACCAGAGATAACTGATAACTTTACGGTACTGAGTATTTCAAGTATTGTTCAAGTATACTTGAACAAGTTCTAGCAAGTCATTTATTTAGATCTTCTTTAACATCTTCCAATAATGATCTCCTTTGTCCATGAGTGCCTTACGCATTTTATAAAATTTATTTTTAAGAACTTAATTTTTTTGTGCCTATTATAAATGGGATTGTTTTTAAATTTATATTTTCTAACAATTTTGCTGGTGAATAAAAATGCAATTGACATATACAAGTTGATTTGGTGCCCAGCAACTATGTCACATTTTAGTTATTAAAGCAATTTAGATTCTTTGGGTATTGTTTAATATATAGATGTGACCTCCATATAACACTTTGCTTCATTTCAATTTTAGTGTTCTTTATTTTTTATACTTAAATTCAATTTTAATTTTATCTTATATGGTAGGTTAGATAACCCACCAGACCTTTTTAGTTATTTTATTGTAAAATAATTGCATTATAATTTTTCCACTTACTATGACATTTGCTGAAGATATTTAAATTGCATTTATTAGGGTATTTTTTTCTTAATCATGAAATTATGTTGAAGTTTTTTTTTTTCTGCAATGCTTGAGATAAAGATACATTTTAACCTTTTACTGTGGTAAATTTAATTAATTGATTTCCTAAAATTCATTCTGCCTTGCCTTCTTGTCACAAAACCATTTTAATTAATAGCGATAAAATCTTTTTGAGCAAGCTTCAATCTGTTAATATTTTGTTTAGTTTTTTAAAATGTAAAATCAAGAGTAAAATTGCTCTAATTTTTCTTTTACTATCTTTATCTGGTTTTGATAATCAGGATTATACTGAATTCATTAAATGAATTGGAGTGTTCCTTCTTTTTATATTTTTCTGGCAAAGCACTGGAATTATGTGTACATTCTGGTATTTGTGGGAAGGCTTCACAATTTATTAAATTTTTTAATGTTTATGGAATCATTCTACTTTTTTTTTTTTGAGCCAGCTTTGGTAAAATACTATCCTAAGACTATTTCCACATGAACAAAATGATCCAGCTCTTAATATAAAATTATTCATAATATTCTCTAACTTTTTTTACCTTGGGTATTTTAGCCTTTGTATATCTTGGTATTTTTTTAATTTAATTGAAAAATTACATTTTCAATTAAATTACTATTGTAGTCTTAAGTTTATTGCTTGATAAAATTTTACAGACAAACACACACATACACCCCAGTGAAGAAACTACCATATAATCAAGATATGGAGCATTCTAGCACTCAGAAGATAACTTTTGCACTTCTCAGTTGATACCATGCCAGAGGTAACTATGCTGAGTCTAATGATGATTAGTTTTGTCTATTCTGAACTTGATATGAATGGAGTCAGGTAGTACTAATGTCTTGTGTTTCATTTTTATAATATTATGTATTTGAGTTATCCTGGGTGCTATAAAGCAATAGTTTGTTTTTCTTTATTGCTGGGTAGTACTTCATTGTATGAATGGAGTGAGTTCATACCATTATATGAATGTTTTTATTCATTCTATTTTAACAAACATTTTGATTGATTCCAGCGTGAAGTTTATATGCAAAAGCTACTATGAATATTCTTGTTCATAACTTGTGGCAAACATAGGCATTCATTTCTCCTGAACATAAGAGTTAGGAGTAGAATTAGTAGATCAAAGAATAGGCTCGCATTTAACTTTTAGTATCTACTACCCAAGAGTTTTTCAAAATAAACAAAATTATACTTCTACTAGTAAAGTAAGAAAAATCTAGTTGGTCTTCATTCTCACACACAAAAAAGAATTTTTGCATTCATTTTTATTTCATTCTATTTTGTGTTGCAGTTCTTCCACAACCGACTTAACTTCCAAACATACTATATTATGACACTTTTTTGTTATTAACATTATTCGATTTTTAAACTTGATTAATCTCACCAAAAATGTGTAGGTTTTTTTTTCCCAAGAAACTATCCTTTTTTGACCTCCAGGTTATTTGCTTTCTATGTCATTAACGCTTGGTCTTAATTATATCATTTTCCTCTCTCCTACTTTCTTATAGGGTTATTTTGTTATTCTATTCCTAATATCTTAATTTGGATATTTACCTCACTGATATGCCTTTATTTGTATTTAATTTAATTTGAATATGGATTTTTAAGTGCTATTAACATTCCCTCTAAATGTTGCTTTATTTATATTTCACAAGTTTTGAAATGAGGTTATCTTTCAGCTTAAGCATTATTAATTTCTATTTTTATGCCTCTTTGTTACACATGTGGTTTCGATTTAATTTTAAAATGAATGTTGTTTAAAAGTATCTTTTTTAATTTATAATATATTTGCATTATAGTCAGAGGATGTGATTTGTGTGATGCTAAACTTAAAAATTTGCTGAGATTTGCTTCATAATAGGAAGAGAGTGAGGGAGACTAGTTTACAATGTCAAGATTTGGACTGGAGAGAGGAAGCAGAAGGAAATAGAAGAGGAAACTAGCACTTAGAGAATAAATGTCCCAAAAGGGTAAAGGTATTGGGAAGATAGAAAGTTTGAAACAAGGAAAAAGATGGAAAACTGATAAAAACTAAAGAAAAAAATTATGACTTGATCAAAGGGTAGCAGAATATTCAACTGGTAATGTCAAAAGCATAGCCGAAAATCTAAGGCTGGGACTTAATAGAGAGGTTAAAAGTTGAAATTTGATATCTCAGTTATTGTATGAGATAATAATTAGGTAATAGGAAATGAGGCTGAGGGGAAAGATAGATTAAGAATCAAATCTTTTACAAAAGCACGTTTAATGGAAACCAGCTATTTAGGCTTTTCTTAAGCCTTTGGCAAGATTGTCATAGTGAGGCTGTCCATTTTCTAGGAATATATCGTGCATTTAATAGAAAACTGCATCTATAGTATGTGGTAAGGCAAGCAATACATTAATAGATCTAGACTGTAGTTTATGATTTTCTTTCATTATTCAAAGTCATCCTGACTATATATATACACTAATCTCTACCTCAACATAATTTTAGCCAAAATGTAAAATGCTCCTCCTGGATAGAATTCTACCACTATATAGGATGACCCCGAACTCTTTTGGCATAGTACTAGAAGGACATTACATGCAATTCAAGATTCATAGTTGTATAAAAAATAATCTTATTTTTGAACTTCATATATTTCAAAAAGGCACTGTAAAACCATATGGAAAGCATCAGCAAAAATCCAGAGCTGGAAGCAAGAAAGTAAGAAAATCTACAAACAGTGATGGCAGCAATTTCAATGTTTAGGTTGCTGATCAATACTATGTAAGCATGGGACTAGGGACAAAGAGTGAGTATGAGGTAGCTACTTCCTGTTCCACACCCTGATATTTATGCCAGGGGTCATTAACTCCCTATTCCAGTACATTGTAGATGCCAAACAAATATTGAACACAACAACAATAAATCTGAAGGCAGACTGAACTTGGCAAAGCAACTCAGTCTATTTCAAGAGCATTTTGAATCTTACGTATTTATTTGGGCCTATAAATTTCTACTTAATTTAAAAATGTTTATTTAAAGGGATCTCAACTCACTTTTGTTCTTTTAACTTAGCAAAACTTAGTATTAAAAATTTGAAATATAAGAACATTAAAGTTTCTTTTTCAACCTTTCATGGAAAATTTTATATACAACACAGAACTCTGGAACTTGAGATGGTTTTGAATCGTCACTGTGTACATTTCCATTTTCAGTACAAGAACCATGATAATGAATGTTGATGTTAAAACACTTTACTTTCACATTGAGGATGATTTTCAAACTTGAACCTTTTAGTTTTTTTTTTTAGTCAAAACTAACTTTAAAGCATCTAAGTACTTTTGGGCAGCAGCCTTACCTATATCCTTAGGTATTGTTTACCAGATATAACTTCTAACAGTATTTTGAGGTACTTTCATTTTGTTCATTTATTCAACTAGTATTTACCTAGCCCATATATAAGTTGTTGGGTGTTCAAAGGCAAGAAAGAGGAAGAACAAAATAAATAAATAAACAAATAATGGCAATTTTAAAAGAAAAATCCTAAGAACAACCTCAGTAAATTTTCAGGGGAACTCCATTTGAGATGAGAAAGAGTCAGTGGTGCAGAGAGGTTGATTCAGAAGAACAGATCAAATAAGAAAGTTCAGAAGCTAACTCCCACTCAAGGGACCCAGAGTCCAGGGGGGAGAGAAGGTGCTGGGGACAGGGCATGAAGAGAAGAAGCCGTGGATGAGGTGATACCATCTTGTCACAGGCAGAGGTGTGGCCTCATCTACTGGTGAGAACCTGAGACCTTACTTGAGTGAAATGGGAAGCCACTCAAGAACTGCACGTGACACCATGTCATTTATATGTCTACACGATTCATCCAACTGTAGCATGAAGAACGGACTAGAAGCAGGCAGGAGATAAGGAAAAGAATCCTTTAGGAGACTACTACAGTATCAGGCAAAAAAAAATATTGCAACCTGAGCCATGATGGGCTTTAGAGATGAATGAAATACATGTTGTGTGTGGAGTCAAGAGAACTTTTCAATAGATTAGATATGGGGAATATGAGAAAAGGAAGAATAGGGAGTGACTCCTGGTTTCCTTGCTTGAGTGCAGGGTGGTTTCCTTTACAAAAAAGTGGAAGTTTGGGAAAAGAGTAGGCTTCAGAAGAGCAAATCTAGAGGTTAGCCTGACACATTAAACTTCAAAAATCAAAGAGAGGTACAAAATGAGAAAGTCAAGCAATAAGTAAAAAAACCTGAAACTAACATAATTTTGGTAATTCTTAGCATAGAGCTAGTTACAGTCACATAATAGATTAGGTGCCTATTACGAGAGCAGATAGAGAGGAAAAAGAGGTCCAAACATGAGTTTCAAGAATTCCTGGACTTCCAGAAGAAGCGCAGAAGGAAAAATCTCACAGGCAAAAGTAGGAAGAAAACTAGGAGAGGGAGTGCCATGAAGTTAGACAGGAAGAGGTGGGTGCATCCAGGAAAAGAGGAAGACAACGAGGCTTTCTTTGGAACCTGTAGACCATTGGCAGGAGCCATTAAAACTTCTTGAGAAAGCAGGTGGAATGGGATAATAACAGCAGATTGGTTCATGCTCACAGTATTTATGACAGAACTGTAATGATGGTAAAATATTTTGAGTCCGAACTGAGGTATAAATATGAATAGTAAGCCCTGTTAACACACTCATAAGAAAGGACATGCATTTGTGCAACATGCTGTAGATTTCCATCACGTGTCAGGTATTTCCTGCGTGAGAAAGGCAGGTGGCTGTCCTCATGCCATCACGTCTTGGACAGACTCTGGGACAGCTAACAGCTTGACACAATCTCATGGCAGCCAAGCTTGGAAATATGTGTCTACAATGAGTCTAGTATTTTCATAGGTATCATGAATAGGACTTAGTAAGTTCTTGTCCCCAGACAAAAACAGGAATGTAAATATTTTTGAAGCAACATAACAATGTTTAAGTAATACATATGACATATATATAGTGCATTCAAGGGAAATGAGACATTTGTGATAAGAAGTCAGGGTCCTAGGAGGCCTTCTATAGTAGTTGAGCTCCAAATAAAAGTTGAGCAGCCCCATGGTAGGCAGCAGGAGACAGTCAGGAGGAGAGAGACTATTGGGCAGGGCAGCCTTAAGGAGGAACCAAGGCAGGATGCCATCTACAGAGTAAAGTGAAAGATAAGAAAAGGAGGGGAACTTTATCAAGGGCCAGAATCTGAAGATTTATATTTCACGCACACACAAAAATTGTTATATCCTCTTATAGGGATAAAGGTATAGAGTACTTAAAATGTTTCACATTGGGAGTATGTGCTATTCAGGTGTCTCAGAAAGATTTTTCTGGCAATATATCTAAATAGATGGATTTGAAAATGATAATACTAAAGATATAAGGAAACGTTAAGAGGCTACTATATTAATTTTAGTGAAAGATAATCAGAAATTGAACTTAAAATTTGGTAAGGAATTGGAAAGGAGCAGAGATATATAAATACATAGATAGGTAGGTTAGACAG
Source organism: Scalopus aquaticus (assembly GCA_004024925.1). Lineage (NCBI taxonomy): Eukaryota > Metazoa > Chordata > Mammalia > Eulipotyphla > Talpidae > Scalopus > Scalopus aquaticus. The sequence goes on along the minus strand of PVIJ01003359.1, from coordinate 62,784 downwards.
ATAGGGAGAGAGATAGATTATGATGGTTTGATGACTAGCTGGGTGGATGTGGAGAAAAAGAGACTAAGAAGATCAATGAATCCAAAGTGAAAGAGGTAATAAAAGAAAAAAAAAGCAAGTTTGGAGAACAGATGATGAGTACAGTTTTGGACCTGCGAAGTCTGAAGCTGTGGGAACATGTGAGTGAATATATCTGGCAGAGAGTGGTGTGCATGAGTCTGAAGTTCACTAGAGTTGTAGATTTCATTTTTCAAATCGGCTTCACTGAATTGTAATTCACATTAAAAATGTATCAGCAGGTGGGGGGGCGGGGGGAGGGGAGGATAAGGGCACAAAATGGAGTAGAAAAGAACACAAGGGACCACGGAGATGGATCACGGGTGAATTGGTGGTGGGTTACCCAAGGGGAATACAAAATGTAAAAGACATAAATAACAATAAAAATATATTTTAAAAAAATACCAATTTACATATGATGGGTATTGATAAATGTATACTGTCATGTAACCAATATCATAATCAAGATAAAGAATATTTCAATTAGCCCCAAAAGTTTCCTCCTATCTTTTGGGGTCACCACTTGAGGACTCATCAGTAAAAGTGGTAGTTAAAGTCAGGGGAGTAGATGAGATGATGGAGTGGAACACGTGGAGTGAGAGCAACAATAGGGATGCTAACTTATGGGAGCAGGAAGAAAACAGGTAGGGCTGTGGAATGAAGAGGTATGAAGGGAATCAGGAGAGAAAAGAGTAAATGGGAATTAGTGTCAGAGCAGTAAGTAAACTAAGATTAAGTTCTCCTTCTAAAAAGTTCATTACCATTGGTCAACTAGATGAACACAGAACTTAGGAGAAGTCAGTTACAGTAAAGTGGTAAAAGCAGAAAATGCCTTGCAGTGGGTGAAGGAAGCGAATGACAGGAGAAAATAAGATAGCAATACTGAGAGGATTTTATGGAAAGTATAAGGGTGGGACTGCAGCTAGAGGAAAGTGCCAGTGGAAATATGATGAGAGAACCTTGAATGTGGAGTTAGAATCCTCGATTTTCCAGGCTTCTTGTTGACTGTTCATTAGCTCTGTGATCTTAAACAGATCTCAGTTTACTGGGTGTGTTACACTGTCAGTAAAATAAAGTAGCTTAGTCAGGTGATCGCCATTGCCCCTTCTACCTCTGGTTTGTGAAATTGTATGTGCATGTAACAGCATGGAGAAAATTGGCAAGCCTTGCAAGGATTATTTCAATGGACTGGTGGGAATGTTGTGAATTGAAAAGGCAAATAAATCATCTCTGGGAGAAAGCTGGACCAGGGGTCCTGGACAAGTGGAAAGAGAAGGACTGAGGCTTCCAAAATTATCTTGAGACAATATTTTGAGGTCCAGATGGTGCAGCACCTGACTAGATAACCAGGCCAGTGTCAACGAACTCCAGAAGAAGAACTAACATTTATTCAACACATAGTAAATGTCAGGGCTCTGCAAGGGGCTTGATGTGTGGAAAAAGTTAGATGGCCAGTGTTCTTCCTGGTTCAAATTATCTCTACCATTTATGGAACCATTGTAGGTTATGCACAAGTTCATACCACACTTAATCTTTGAGGAGCAAAAGGAAATGAATAGGTTGCCCTAAGTATTTTATTCAACACAAAGTCTCCACAGCAAATTTAGATTAATAATCGTAAGGTTTTTGCATAAAGAAGCTTTTTCAGATTGAGAAATCATTGCACAGAAGAGCTGGGATTCAAATTCATATTTAGCCTTAATTCCAAATTTCACCATTACAAAATAGTTACCTACTATCATGCTACTTTAGGTATCACAAGTCTTCATTGTCCATTCCTTGGTTTGTATGGGTTTATAGTGCACTTATCTGTTCCTGGGTTATAGGACCAAATAACATGCTTTCAGTTTTGAAAGTATATTCATTCCACAGTCTACCAATACCTAGTGTGATAAATCATGGTCAAGAAAAATTAATCTTGTCCTTAACAACATGTATATACCAGGTATTATTCTCTCTCTCATAATCTTCTCTTCTGAAGTCTCAGTGCTCAAAAAAAGGAAGAGATGAAAATACCACCTATGTTGCTAAGACCTTCAATTCCTATCTAAGGCACATAAGGAAATAGATACACATGTCATATTTCTTTTCTGATAAAATTTATCCCCATAAAGGCATACCTGTCTTTAGCAGAGACTTAACATAATAACTTCTCTTTTGTCTATTCTGCTGAAAAATTTATACAGTATCTATAATGACAGGCCACAGAAGTTTAACTTGGTTAAAAAGAATATGAACACATTAACACTTATTATGTCTTTTTTCTTGATGACTCATTATTTTTAGTCTCTTTTTATAAAACTCTACATATGTTTAGGTAATTATGTCAGGTCCAAGTAATATGGTATGGTCTACGCACATTTTTGATTATAGAGTATCAGGTAAGAAGCGGGCACATAAAATTTTATGACTTAAAGAGTATAAGGAATAAATGCTAACAATGATAAAAACATTGAATAAACCAATGATCTTTTGAGGCACAACTGAATTCTTTTATCTAGTCAATTAAAGGCATTGCTCCAAGCTCTTATTAATCAGGTTTAATACAGTGGTACCCTTCAACCTGGTCATTTTAACCCCCAGTAGCTAGATGTTGAAAAAATAAACACTATTGTAAAAATTAAAAGGTTTGTAAAATCATTTCATATAGTATTGTATGTAAGCAAAAGACGTAGTTAAACTTTATAATCACCATTAAGAGTTTGGGCATAATTAAAGACTTAGCCATCCCTTCGGATAAATTCTCCTAAACAACTCCAACCAAATTTTAACCTGCAAATTGCATAAGTATGTTCTCCTTTATTTTGAACATATTTCACCTCAAGTGGTATCATAAAATATGGCAATTTAAAAAGTAAAATAAATCATTAACACATGAGAAGAAACCAGCATATATCTTTCCATCAATAATCTAGTAAAAAGCACAAATTTGGCTTTGCCTGATTTTAAAAGAAAACATACAACCAACAATCACACACACACACACACACACACACACACAAACCCACACACAGAGTCATTTTAAGTAAACTTTACACACTATTTAAGTTAAACATGAATATGCAAACTTCTTTCTCTCTCTCTCTACATATATACATATATACATATACATCTATATTTATGTTAAGCAAAGCAAAATTTAAAATAGGGAAAAGAGTAATTTTCTGCATAATTTAACTCTCATTCAAAGCATTTTAAAAGTAAGACATTTGGGGGACAACTCGAGAAATGTGAATATGGACTTTGACTTGATGATATTACATATTTACTTATTCTTCAGCTTGTTTTCTTCATTGCCTTAGCTAATGATATGGCTAAGTAGGAAAATGCTCCTATTCTTAGGCGGTATCATGACATCTGAAACTCCCTTTCATGTGGCTCAGGTTGCAAAGAAACAGAGAGAAAATGTGACAAAATGTTTGTATCTGCTAAAGCTGTGTAATGGGACATGCACATTCTTTGTTTTATTCCTTTAACTTTTTTTATAGGTTTAAGCATTCTGAAATAAAAAAGGGAAAGCAATTCATTTCATATGATTATAATTACCAATACGTAATCCAAAAGAAACAATCTGATACAACACATGAGCCGTGAGCCATTATCAAAACTATGTTCTTCCAGCTGTCCTCTTCAGTATGAAAGGACTTAATTTATTTAAATGAGCAAAAGGTGCAGATTTACTTGGGGAGCAAAAAAAGGAAAAGCAGCTTCAAAGTTTGGGAGTCTGCCTGTCACACAGATGTCACATTTCAGGAGACTGGGCTCTGGATTCCTTTCTCAGCTCTCCCCTACCAGGGACTGATGGCTATCTGCAGGGAGATGCAGGGGGGCCTCCTAGAGGGTATGAGTGCAGAGACAAGATAAGGAAAATGCAGTGACCCCAAACTGAAGGGAGATGCATCTCCCTGGGGTTTTCATTTGGATGGATCTCCAGATAGGGGCAGGTAGGGAGGTAAAAAGCACTATTAGAAACCAAGTGATAAAGCATAACTAAATTTTAATAAAATGAATCATCTGCCCAGCTCCAAGGAATGAAGACTTATAAAACTATATCATTTGGAATGACCTCGTTTCCTGTCCTCCTTGTGGCAAGGAAACCATGAAACTTCCACTAAGGAGAAGAAAAAAAAAAAAAAAAAAAACACTGTAATTTTGACAACCAAACCCAGAGAGTGAAGACTCAGGGACAGTGCCTTTAAAAAGGATGCTGGGCATGCGGTGCTTAATAAATAAGGGCTTTTAAAAAATCCTGTTGTGAGAAAATATTTTCCTCACTACCCAGAAGACAAAGCAAAACAGTGAGTGTTGACAACATGATATTAAAATGCCACCCCTACACAATTTGTTATCCATAAATATATATATTCGTTTTAATTTAGTCTAAGCCAGCATGTTGGCTCATAGTATCTTACTTTTATGTCATTATCTCTCTGCCATACACACAAGTCATAGCTGGGGATTTCAACTTGCACCGGAGCTATGCTGAGATTCCAGCTCTCAGTGGTGTTGGCATGAGCACTGGTCTCTTCAGTCATAGAGAAGACAATATCCTAGGGAGACTGGAATTAGTCCTATTTTGCACCATTCAAGCCAAAATGCTGCTTATCAAGAAGCAAGTAATTGCTAGCTAATGGCTATGGGGGGAAAAACCCATTGCATTTCAATCTAAGCATCTCTTGGCACACGGCAATAAATAAAGCAGAGGAAAAGTGTAAACATAAAGTGGGGACAGTTTCTTGAGGAGGTTAAATAGCAAACATTAAAAAGGCAAGTTACCTCATCCGACTGGGAGGGGCTGATTCTGGGCATTGGCGATACTTGAGGAGTTTTCAACTGTGTGCTGTTGCTATCTGGCACGAGCTCTCGGTGGACTGTTTGGATGTGGTTCTGGAGTTCACTTTCAGACTCAAACTTAACATTGCAGCTAGAGCAGCGAGTCTTCAGTCCCCCTGCCTTGCCTTTACCCTCCATGGCACTCAGATTCTCATTCTGGCCCAAGCCTGGTCTATTCGTGCCGGGAGGGACATTGATGCCTGGGCTCCCACTCTTACTGAGATTCACACAGCCAGCACACAGACCATATGGCAGCCCATTAATGTCAAGTTTCACCAGATCTTGCTTGGAACGGAATTCTTTGAGGCAAGATGCACACTTGTACAGTTTTTGGACGTGCTGGCCACGCCCTGTGGTCTGGACTGCAGACCCATTCCCTGTCTTTTGCATGTGGAATGTCCCATGGATTTTGAGTTCCAAGGTGGAGGTCACCGTCTGCATGCAGACCACACAGCGAAATCCCGTCAGGGAATTCCTCAAGTCAGGATGCATTTGGCAATGCTCTAAGAACTCCTCTTCACTCTGGAGAGGCATCTTGCAAATCCGGCAGTTTCCAGTATCAAGACTCTTACTATGTGTGACTTTGTGTTCGGTAAGAGTTAAGAGGGAGGGAAAGCGCTCTCCACAAATAGGGCACATGTAGTGTTTGACGGGGCCAAGGTGGGTCTGCATGTGTTCACGGAGGCCATTTTCAGAGAAGAAGGTTCGAGAGCACACATTACACTTGTAATTCCCTTTAATGAGCTCGGCCTTTTTCTTCACGATGGCACTCTCTCCGGGTCTGATGTTGTGGTCTCGGAGCTGGTGGTTCTGCAGAAGCGTCTCCATAGTGTAGGCTGCCCCACAAATGTCACACCCATACATGGGCTCTGAGGTGTCCACGTCTTCTTCACTCCCATCGTGACTGTTGTGAGACTCCTGGCTGTTGGTCAGCAAGGTCTGCAGTTCCACCTCCTCCTTCTGCACCTGCTCAGAAGCCCCATTCGTTCCACAGTTGGGAGTCTTCGTTTCAAACACACAGTGCTTTTCCCGCAAGTGTTTCTCCAGCAGGATGATGGCATGGAAGGCTTTGCTGCAGAACTTGCAGTTGTACTTCTTACTGTGAGTGGTGATGTGGCACTGAAGCTCCACCTCGGTGCCAAAAGACTCACCACAGAAAATGCACTTGTGCACTTTCCCTTGGTTCTCCAGGTGGTTGTGCTTCACATGCAGCTGCAGGTCGGTCTCGTTGCGGAAGTCCCAGTTGCAGGATGTGCACCTGTAGACTTTCTTCTCGTTACTGTGCTTCACCGCCAAGTGGAGCTGAATGGAGACCTTAGAGTCAAAAACTTCTTGGCAGAGGGTGCAGCGGAAGAAGACAAAGGTGTGCATGTCCAACAGGTGTTTCTGGAGGTCATCCACTGATGTAAACTGCTTATCGCAACTCTCGCAGATGTAATACGTTGAGGTGATCATGAAATGAATGGTGACGTGCTTCAGCAAGGACTCTTGGTTGGGGAATTCCTTGTTGCACTGAGGACAGGTCAATTTCGGAAGCACAGTGTCGAGATGAGTTTTTAGGTGAGTCTGAAAGCTGTCTAGGGACGTGTACTTAGCACCACACTGGTTACAGATATACTCTCCGGCGGGACGGGCAGGGGCACCTCCCACTGCCTGCATCATCTTAAGAGATGTCTGCTCAATAGCCACAGGAGAGAGGGGGCTCAGGGCCCTGGATTTCTTCCCATTGTGAATATAATTCAGGGCCAAAGGAATGTTTTTATGATTCTCTTTGATATGCTTATTCAATTTAAGAACACTATTGAAAATTGGGGAATTCGTACAATAGGAACAAGAATAGACCTCTACTACTGGTTCTTTTGGAGTCCCAAGCACTGGAGACCCAAATCGGGAGCCACTGAGGTCACAATGGACCTGTCTAATATGCTCTTCCAGAGAAGAGTCAGTGAGAAACCCCATGTAGCAATGGGGACAAAAGAATGCATTGCTATCCTTAGCTGCAGGGTTGGCAAATCCATGAGAACATCGGATGTGTTCCTGAAGGGTGTTGAGGTCGTTGACAACTTCAGAGCAGAAGTTGCACTGGTAGACTATGGCGGGCATGGCAGAAACAATCAGACCTGGGTCCTGAGCTTCATGCACTTGCTTAAGATGTTCATTTAGGTTATAGAGTGAGGGCAATACTTCCAAGCAATACTGACAAATATGGGCCTGTTCTGGCTTATCTAAATGCATAGTTTTCAGGTGAATCTGTAGAACTGCCAGACTCGAAAATAGCTGCTTGTTGCAGTAAATACAACTGTAGGTGACTTTTGCTTGTTTACTAGAGGGAACGGCGATGTCAGGGGTTTGCTGAGCAGCCCGCTTCCTCCCTCGACTCTTTGGGATTGGCGGGGCAGCTTCCACCATGGTTGAGCTGTCCACTGAGAGATTGGAATCTGGAGTCGTGCTGGACACAGAGGTGTAGCCCACTGTGACTAGAGAAGGGCTGTTGCTGTGATTGCACGACTCTGGTTGCTGGTGACTATCCATGTGACTGTACAGTTCCTCCACTGTGTGGAAACTCTCGGAACAAATGCTGCAAGAGTTCTTCTTCTCCCCACTGTGCATCTGCTCCATGTGGTTCATGAGGGAGGTCTCCTCTACAAAGAGCTCATGGCAGTAGACACACTGGAGGGCTGCCCGGTCCTCGTTTGGGGAGCATTCGGGGTGGCACTCCGCAATGTGCTTCTGGAGGTCCTCTGGGAAGTCAAAGCCTTCCTCGCACTGGCTGCATTTCTGAGTGTCCTTCATCTTCCAGTCCTCCATCCTGGAACCAGACTGGGAACCGTCCTTGTTCCTCTCGTGAACCTGCATGTGTCCATGTAAGGAACTAGAAGACAGGAACCCACGGCGACAAATGGCACATTTATATGGCTTGTTGGACGTGTGAGTCTTTAAGTGGATCTTCAAGTGATCACTTCTGGAGAATGCAGCATCGCATTCACTGCAGTGGTACTTCTTGTCCCCCGTGTGGAGTTTGATATGGCGGTCTCGACTCCGCTTGTGTTTGAACAGCCGACTACAATAGGTGCATTTGAAAGGCAGCTTGTCGCTGTGGCTTTGCTCATGATGCTTTAGGTAGCTGAGGCGGCTAAAGGACTTGTCACAGAATTGGCATGGGTATGGGAGTCCAGGGCCACCTTCTTCCTCTCCAAAATCGCAACCTTCTCCATGGCTGGGGGAAGTCTGGTCCTTGCTAGAAGGTGAGGAGGCTGGCCAAGAGCAAGTGGGATCATCTTCAACATCCACGCCATCTGCAACGAGAAGCAAAGGGATGTTTCATTTTACATCTTTCGATTCGGTTTACTGTGCCATTAACAAGTACACGTAGTTGGGCCATCTAGAACCATGCAGGCAAAGAAATGGGTGGGAGGGAATATTTGAGTGTAAAAATTTCAAACCCAAGTCCAAAGCTTTTATTCTACATTTACTTTACATTGGGCTGTAACATCTAAAAAAGATATTAAATAGTTCTATGTCTAAATTACCCTTTTATTACTTTTTATCACTCTTCCTTAGAAGCAAGGTATATATTACACATTGACAATTTTATTAAAATGCAGATTTTAATATATTTAATGTTTCTTTTGTATTCATTGTAAAATGATTTGCATATTATGTGAGCATCTGAAGAACCAAATGAAAAGAGGAAATATTACAGAAATGATTTAAAATTAATACAGTCAACCCAGATGTCTAATATTTAATAAAAAATTCCCTCTGTATTTTGCTTGTTTTTATATAAAAAGGCAATTCTGAAGGACCAAAATCTTTTATAGGGTTCTTATTGATACAGACCTTATTGCTTTCAGGAAAAAAATATTAAAAAGTAAGCACATGAAAGAAGACAGAAAACACAATAATAATTATGTCTTGTGTAATGAAAGACAACTAGGATTTCTTCAATAACTGAAAGAGTCGAATACCATAGGCCAGGAAATAGATTATTAAATGTTAGAAGGGTACTGCTAGATATTACATGTAGCTAGGATCAGCCAGGATCAAGAAAAAATGAGAGTTTCACAAGGGCCAGATTGTAATAGTGTATTTTGTTTGGAAAGTTCAAGAGGTGGCCCACCATTTCTTCCTTTCGCAAAAGCTTCAGCGGCATGAACTTCCTTAGCCAAACAGGACCTGCACTTTGAGGTGAGCAGAGACAAAGCAACTTGTGAAAAACTGGAAACAGGAAAAGTGATAAATGATTATGGTAAATGCTGAAAGATTTATGAGTAACAAAGAGAAGACAAACAAGCCTGAAAGCCAGATATAAACTTAGAAAGTTATCCATAAAGTAACTTTACCTTTTATTAGGTATGTTTTCTTTTTGTTTTTATTTTTTTAGCCATGTTCTTAGCAAAGGTGCAGTCTTACTCTTATGGCTTTCTTAACATCTAAGTGGAAAATAAGACCTCTCGATGAGGTGGTGAGGTTTTTTTTCGCTTTCCAAAATAATCTTTATCATTCAAGATCAAAAGAAAACTGTAAAAGCTTTTCACTCTCTGAAAGAGCAAGATTTTTCAAAATACCAATGAACAAAAAACATAGATTGGAGCAAGTGAGGACAGTGATTCTGTTAGAATAACAGGCTCACTGAGAATATCATCAGGAAACTCACGTAACATTCATTTAGAATATGAGCAAATAAGTTTCTAAATTCTTCAAAGCTAAGTTCACTAGCAAGCTAAATTATTAACATAAAAGTAGAAACTGGCCAGAATTATGTAAACAAATTCCACGCCTGCTTTCTTTAAGGTAACAAGATTTTACTAGATTATCAACCTCTTGCTTATCCACAGGAAACAGATGAGGATCATTCCTTTCCTGCATCTAGAAACTGATGACAACACCATCTCACTATCAATGCCAGATGGCAACCATCTAACTCTGAGAAAACAACCAAACACCATTCCTGGATCCCTGCCCACTGCAACAAAGCTTCGCAATACAAGTTGAAAACCGCATGATTTCTGCATTCTCATTTATATGACTCTATAACCCAAAGTGGTGTTTCCAGCATAAGAAAGGGTCTGGTAATCATGGGTGTGATTTTGATGTAAAGGTGAATACACATCAAGAACATATGCAGATAAATTCAAGTCATTACCCAATATATAGAAAAACAATTCTAAAAAATTAAAAACAAAAACAAAAATTCAATGATGATTCTAACTTTCCCTTAAAAAAACTCTTAAGTCATCGAAAGCTGCTATCCCTAAAACAAACCACTTTCAAACATTTCCCCAAGTTGAAAAAATTACTATTTGTTAAATTTGCTCAGTATCCTTGATAAAATCTACCACATTTCACATTTATCTTTCAGGCTTACATCCTGTTGTTTCACTTAAAAATATTTCCAAGCATATCATCTCATTTGTACAGTTGGGAAGAAGAGTGAATCAGAATTTGTCATGCATCTAGACTGGAAGAATGTAACTATCAAGCCTGAAAATTTAGCAAGAGAATTTATTACTAAATTGCAGATTGTGCCCAGGCATGATGCATTAGTATACAAATGTACAAAGAATTACAAGGCAATAGACCATTATAACTAGTGTGCAATCTCTGACACCATACTTAAATCAGGTTTTTGTCTGTGGGCCATGCCTGACTCTACCTATTACATAACTGTTCTCTTCAGCCTGTAAATTTCAACTACCTGTCAAGAGAGCTGAGGGTTAGGATCAAGTTTTTACTAAAACCAGGATTCAGGGAACTGGAAACCTTCCATCTCCCTGACCCTTTAACTTGGTCTTGGAGAAAAAAATTAGTGATAATCATAGACGATGTGTCTTTGTAAGAGAAATATGTGGGAATCACCTACACAATTCTTTTTTTTTTTAGGATTTATTTATTCATGCGTACAAGCTGGGGGTACAGGCCAGAGGTGTGGGGCGCCAAGAGGATTCACCAGAGACAGAGTGCGGAGCAGAACAGGCAGATCAATAGAAATACACTGCTGAGGGGAGCAGCGGGCGAGGCAGGAGAGGTCTGCCATGCCATGTGGGAATCTCCCCAGTCGGGCATCGAACTCACGTCGCTGCTGCTGACCACTCCACAGCGTAGCGCTTAACCACTGTGCCACCGGGGAGGCCCCTACCTACACAATTCTTAATGCTAAGCTGGGGAATGGCACTGATTGAACAGAAGCATAGGGTTTGAGCAGAGACTGCTACTTTAAAAAAAATAAAGGTCTCATTTAAGGCTGATTTCTGTTTTAAAATCTAAATTGTAAAAAAAAATCCCTCACTTGCCAGCACTATAAATGGACCTACTCTCCCAGGGACACAGAAGGAACTCACTGACAAAACACTCTGTGGGGTTGGTCCAGGCTCTGAAGGTATCAACCTGTCTCAAAACTTTTGTGGTGGGCTGTCGCTGCCAGCGTTCTCTGAGGTCTACCTAAGTCTTTGAAAGCTACCCAGTCTCTAGTAACTTAAGCTTTTTAGCAGTCACAACACAAACTATATTTAAACAGCTAATACAGATTTAAACAGTTTCAAGATATTCTGCAGATGGAAGAAACTATGGAAGATTCACTCAACTCTGGTTTCTGAATCAACCTGAACTTCTTTTCCTTCTGCACTCACTAAGTGCTACTTACTGGGAATGTCTTTCTGTGTTATGGCAAGTTTTCTGCATTTCATTGTGAGGTACTTAACATGTCTCTGTTAAATTTTAATTTTTGGAATCAGTCACTTCACACTAGCTAACTCTCAGAGTGCGATAGCTCTTACTGCTGAGAGGCGGGGAGAGAGAGAGAGAAAGAGAGAGAGAGAGAAGAAAACTTTGCTGGAAACCAGCTCCATGGTCTAACAGTCTATTTAAAGATGCAAATGTGTGTGCATAGTTAGTGCAGATGTTTTTCTACAGCAACTGTACTTGCTGAGTTTCACCATTTCCATAAAGCACATTAAAACAAGTGTGTGAACACTCCGAGATGAAAGTCTCAAACACTCCTGAGACTTTCAGTGGAAAGTGGAGCCGCCTGACTTTTCTCCAAGCAGACAGGAATGCCCATGATTCAGCAGCCTGAGTAAATAAAAGAGGTCCTTATTTCCTAATTTTGCTGGCTGGCCACACTGCAGCAGCCTCTGTGCTCCTGCCAAAGGGGATGCAGAACTGGAACTACACCCAGCCGCTGAAGGCCTGTCTTTGTTAGCCAGCCAGCCTTCTCAACCATCTTCTGGCAGCAAAACTGCCATATCCTGCAAGGAAGACCTCCATCTCAGGCTTGATGGTTCTCTTGTCTGCCTGAAAGGACGAAACAACAGATTTTGCAGGGTCTGTGTTGGAGGAGGACAGCTGGAAACTCAGCGGCAGAGCAACACCTGTTCGGTCATATTTATGGGGGAAAGTGCTCACTAACAGAAAAGTGAAGTCATACTAGAAGGAGGTATTCCACAGGAAAAAAAAAGCACCGGAGCACAAAGTACCTTTGTGACGTGAGCCACCAGCACCTCATGTGCCAACTTGGGAAACAGACAGCTAACACTGGACATGATTTTTTCCCAGTTCCTAGGGTCTGACAGGCGAACATTCTCCATGAAGGGCTGTTCAGTGATAAAATGGAGTCCTGATATTCTCGGTTTATGGCCTGCCATTGAGGAAGATAAATGCTAAAGGTCTTGGCCGCTCTTTAGCATTCAAATCTAATCGAAGCATCCAGAAGTTTGTTTGTTTGTTTTTTTTTTTTAAGTCCCAAAAGGAGCAAGAGAAGACAAGCTGGAAGTTCTGGGTAATCTAATGTTAATATTGTATCATGAAGCATGTCTTGGATCACCTTGTACCTCACCAACTCCTGGAGAACAGGGACCAAGTCTCAGAAAGTTGACTGCAAAATTCAGGCAGTGAAATTACAAAGGAGAAACTAAAATCACAAGATGCACTGAATGGCTGTAGATGTTAAAGAAATTATCTGAAGCTCCAGAGTTATGGAAACTTGCTGTAGCTTTAGTTTCTCACAGGGCCGGGCCTGGGAGAAGCTGGCTTAAGATATCCTCCTGCTACCTGAGCGCATTCATTGTAACGGGAGAGTACTCTGCAAAATGCCCTTCGGGGACTAAGTGTCGCGCATGTGAGTGTCACCCAGCAAGGCTTCCTTAACAGGGGCATGATTTACATCGATGGGTACTTTTTAAGTGAGGAAAGGAAACACAAACACTGACAGGTTCGTGCCTCTGTTTGCAGGAAGGCAATGATTCAGAATGAGAACTCAAAGTCAGGAGTCTGGAGTTTTTTCCTACCTTCATAACTGACTTAAGAGTGGGACCTGCCCAAGTCATTTAATCTGCCCCTACCTAGGTATTTCACCTGCAATATGAAGATAATAATTCTTGCTACTTACCCCCTGGGGTGTTACAAAGATTAGTGAATGTTTCTAGGGCACCTATCATTGCTGGAAGAAAAGCTGCATATGTAAACAAAAAGATTTATATGTGTTGCATATATTTATGCTTCCACATAAGCTTCTATGTATATAGTATAAACATTTTAACTTTTTTTCCCTTTAATGGAAATACTAGAATATTAGCTTTAAGGATTGGCCCGATGGAAATCTACAATGCCTTAAGCATCCACAGTTGTATATTCAGCCATCAAGAAAATAAAATATAAATAGTTGGTGATATCTAAAAGTTAATGGACCATAAATCCATACTGACTATGTTCCAAGTATTAAATTATCATACATAAGACATAATCTTGGGTCTTTACAGACAGATAACCTTGGAACAAGTATTTTACTATGTAATTCTGAAGCCAAGTATGTAATTTTGAAATTATCTCTCTTCTCCTTAAAACATTAGCAATATAATCATTGCATTATTTAACATCAAAATAAGTTCATTTAGTAGATTATTTTCTTAAGTGTAGAACAATAGGTTAAAACAGGAGGCCAGAACAAATTTCCAGGTTAATTCCTTCATTTGCTTAAAATGATTCTTTATTTCTGCCAGCATACTAGGGGCAGTTCTAAATTTCATACTAAACAGACTTCATAATCCTTTTTTCAAGCCACCTTAAGATAAGCTGAGAATCCTGTGGGAAATACACAGGTGTGCAAAAATGCTAACGGAAGTTAGGCATTTTTCAAAGAAAACAATATTTTGAAATATGCATTTAATAGATACAAGCAAGAGGAATATTTACCATGCTAACCCAGTGCCGTCACAATAACAATTTTATATAATCATATTTACAATCATCTCACCAAATTGCACAATACATTTTTAAAGCAAAGGTGTATACTGCTAAAAGACATGGCCATTATAAATAACGCATTATGCATTATTACACAATTGCTGCCTTCTTAACAGAAATGCCAACAGTTTTAGACAAATGGCAACTTTAATAAAGTAACTACAACGCTTTTTTTTCCTAAATCAGCATCCTCAATTAAATTCACTCTTCCATCATATAACTTATTTAAACCCTTGAAAATGAATAGTCTTTACTGGGTGTTCAAAAGAGAAATATGAACTTTAAAATTATTTATAATTCACAGATGCATTTAAATTCTGTAATATTCCAGATTGTTCTGGAAGGACCAATTAAATGCATTAACAGCTAGGTTATGAGGAAAAAGGGTAGTCATCCACTAGTGATAGCAGTTGTGGGGAGCAAGAACTGGTCCACACATTTTTTAATGCAGCCTTAAGGTGAATTCCAGACATCAGAGCTCAGATGTTAATTTTTACTTCCAGTATTCGCTAATAAAAAGAGACTCACTTTCCCTATCATCCCTTTAATGCTTCAGATGAGCCAACATAAGAGATAAGAAGTTTTCACCCCTCCACTGTCCTCCTTAGGCAGTCCTGGTCTTTCTATCCAGGCTGTCTCTTCCAGCAGACACATTTCTATTACGTGTGCTGAGAGAACTACAAATGTTTTGCTTGCTGTTGCTTAAAGTTCATTTGAACAGACGGCGCTCAATGAATTCCATCTTCCACAGCCAAATTAAACAGAAAACAGTGCATTCTTAAGCAGTTCACACTTAACTCCACCTCTCAAATCAGAGGAAAAAGCTGATGTGAAACCAGTTAAGAAACAGTCATCTTCTCACTCACGGAAATCGAGACATTGTATTTCTGAAGCCAGACAGGAGGAAAAGTGGTTTCCAATTATGTGGGGGGTGAGAACTGTTTTACTTTTTTTATCTTTCAGCTCACTTAAAAAATATATATATAGCACTAATGATAAATACCAACCTCTTGGCGTTCAATAATTGGCAGTCAAGTATTGCACATCTGTTTACAGTGCTGTGACTGTGGGCATTCTGTATTGTCTAATATGTTTATCTTTCCTTTATAATGACAGACATCACAGTGAATTTCCCGAGTCTTGTTTTTTATCTCTACGACTTTGAGTTAGAAGATATATATTACTATGTAGTCTTGTATTTATATATGACCTCATACCAGAAAGAATTTGAAGCAGTTTTCATTGCTTATTTTGTTCATTCACTTACTTAACCAACATTTATTAAGCGCCTACTGCAAGTTTACATCTGATACTTCTTATGAACTCCAGAATCTTTTGTCAGTTTTGACTTCCTTGACAATAAAAGAAAAATTCCAGCCTGTCTCATAGGTAACAACTATAAAAATCAAACGTGACATTGTATGAAAGAGCTTTCTAAATTACTAAGACATAAAAATACACTAAATCATTAGTTCTACTGTGAAAGTTTAGGTATTTTGGATAAATGTGAACAGTACCAAGAATAAAAATTAATTATAATTTAGTTGTTGCTTTTTCATACTGAGATACTAATAATTTCAAAGGACTTAAGAGGCAGTATTTAAAATTAGACAAACAAAAATGCAAAAAGAAATCTTCTGAGTGCTATTATAGATATCTTGAAAATCAGAGTACAGTTGTTCATTCCTTAAAAGCTACACGCACTGGCAAGTTGTGATTAATGCATTAGAGGAGTGAATCCCCACAATGGAATGGCTTGCATTCAAAATCTTGAAGGTACATTCTAATACTAGCCCTTTATTTCACTGTTTTACTTGCTTAGAAATTTCTTGAGGCACATTATATTTTGCTTCAAAATCCTTTGCACTGATGTAAAACACATCTATTAAACTTTGAAGCATGAGCAACACCTCTCAAAAATACTCAACAAATTTCTTAGTGCGATGATGTTAATTGACAGTAATTTAAAATCAATCTTTTTCATAGGGGAGAGGGGCTGATGGGGTGGGTGTAAGGTAAAAGGGAATTCCTCCACTAAGAAAACTAAGTTTGAAGTTGGCTCCTTCAGAAAATTCCTTCTACCATGTTACTAGCTTTTTGAAGAACTGTCATAGTCCACTAAAATTCTCAAAGTGATCAAATTCTATTTCAGAATGGAATCTAGTCTTACACTATTTTGTCACATTAACCTACCCTTTAATGAATATTTTGCCAATATGTAGGTTTTGGTCCAAGCCTGGAGCACTTTCGGTCACAAGGAATTATAACATCCTGAAATGGTGTTCACTCGAGTTGAATTTCACCTGTGCTATATCCACCGCAGTAGTACAACTGACATGAATTTTCGGCAGTTTAAAAAGGCCACACTGTATACTTCACTGCAGATAAAGCCACTGGAGAATACAAAAGTGTTGAAAGGCTAAAATTTAATTAATGACCAATTAGCACCCCCTGTGGGTTCACTGTGCAGTAAAGTGATAAATACGGTGTGCTAATATAGAAAAAAAGCTGTTACAAAGATTAGGGGGAAAATACTACACAATTATCCATTTGGTATTATAATATAATAGACCTTGGTTCTTTTGATTTTGATGTTCACGTGTCCAATATATGATAGCAAATCTTAAGGTCTGTGTAAAACAATCATTTTTTATTTTCAGGCACAGACTTTGGCTCACACCAGTTGTGAAGTGGAGAGTCAGTCAGTCAGATAGCTATTGAATGCAAGGAGCCAACCACCCAGCAGCTGCAACCCAAAGCAGTTTGCATCATCTATGCCTCAATCAGTGTTTATGCATTTTATGAGAAGTTAAATGCTATGATGGTATCAAAACATTGGGGGATGCTGATTCATTGTGAGACTTTTTGCATATGAAGAGATCTGTAGGATTAATCACCAAAGCATCCTCAAAGGGATGAATTTTTACAGTGTTCAACAGAATAACTTTCATTAACTTTCACATTAACACGTACATAGTGAAACTAAAACTGACAAGTGAGGTTGGATTCCAAGTAATTCAAATGATACAAGGAGTCCTTTATTTCAAATGAGATCATGTTTGTTGAAGTGCTGTATAAGCTGCAAAGGCCGCTAACTCGGGCATGACAAAATATTTCTACACAGGTCATTCAAATCAGTGCGTTATTCATATAGTTGTTTTATTTTGTTTTGTTTTTTTGATTTACTTAATGAAGCAAAATTTGAAAGAGGCAATTATGAAAATAAAGCTGATTGTCAATTGATAGATTTTTCCAAGTACCATATTTTCCCCTTTATTTTATATTTCTCACTTTGGTTCAGTTTACTCCTCTCTAGAACTTCTACCTAGGAATGAATATAAAAATAAAATCAAAACCAGTTCATTCTATCACTTTTGTTATTGCTAACAGTCTTGGTAATTGATTCATGGGAACCAGTGCCAGTTAAAATTGTGGTAGGGTGTATGTGCACATATATGTTTTACAAGAATTGAATAAATATTTAGACTAAACGATTTGTGCTAAAGTAATTTTTGTATTTAGATATATATTATAAAATATTAATCATAATAATTAATCATTAAATATGAGTAAATACACAGTCGTGTCTTAAGACAGTTCTTTAGGGAAAGTTTTACTGATTATCATATGTAATGATATTATTTTATTAAATTATATGCATATGCCAGATATTCCCCATACAGTGACAAAGTCAAGCTCCCCAAAACCCTATAATATTGCCATGTAATACAATTTTATTTTGCCTACATCCAAGATAATTTTAACATCACAAAACAATGTAAAAGAAAGAATCCAAGGCAGTGTAGGAACATTTACAGAACAGGAAGTGAAGGTAAGTTGGAATCCGGGAAAACCACTGGAGACTTATTTCACAGTGCCATGCAGACACCTACCCCTCTGGAGTCCAACATATAGGACATAAGCGGAGTGTATACAATTTCACAGAAAACTTAATGCGCTAATAAGGTTGAAATAAGAGTAAATTATGAAATCCTATTCAGGGAATAAGGAATTTGACACATACCTGCTTGATCCACACATGGAATGCACTGATTCTGAGTGATAATTTTCATAGCGAATTTTATGGCAATGTTTTTTGCCTTTGGGAAGAGAAAATGGACAGCAATGCACATATACATGTCCAAAGTTTATTGGTATGACCCTTGAGTATTTCTAGTACTCAAAGACAGAAAGCCCACTAGCACAGACCTGGGAACTTGCTTGCCTCAGTGCTGTCTGTAAGAAAGGGCTGGTTCGAGTCTTTAGGAAACCCCTTCCCACATCTGAGCTCTCCCCTTTTCTCCTAGGTGACCTGGTATTGTTTGGCATGGGTTATGCATACCTCTGGGTCTTCTTTGGGGGAATCAAAGAAAAGAAAACATGTGAATTTGATTGAAGCCTACACAGAGAAAAAGGAAGTCAAGGTTGTCATTCTTAACTTCTTGTATGTATGAAATGTAAGATTTAAGATCTGTGAGAAGTCGTAGCCTTTTCAAAAAGAAAGTGCTAACTTCACAGATGAACACGAGGGGCAATGAGGATGAGTAACATGTTAGAATCTTACACTAACATTAGCAGTTGATGGTGACAATAAAACTCAAACCCAAGTTCCCAGTGCCCAGGAAAGCAGCTTTGTCTATGAGTTAGAAAACTCTCAAAGCCCACCCTTTCCTTACCCTCCCACTAAAGCAAGAAACACAATAAACTCAAATACCACTAAGTCATCTAGTTTTGGGAGTAAATGAATAAACTTAAAATGGTGTTTAACATTCTGCATTTTCTTTTGTCAAAGACTTCATCTCTTTTCTATTAGAAAACTAATTCACTCTAACATGTATGCACACATACAGAGAGGAAGGTAAAAATAATACCTAACAAGTCCATGAGCCTGCTGTTGACAAATCATAACTGCCTACTTCTTAGATAATTTTACTTCTGCCTACTAAATAGGAAAATTTTAATCTCCCTCTCTCCCTTTTCTCCCCACTTCTATTTAATAGTAGGTCTCCCTTCCTTCCCTCCTTCCTTCCCTCCTCCCTTCCCTCTCTTTCTTCCTGCCTTGCTCCCTCCCTTCCTCCCATCTTCTCCTCTAAGAATGGTTTGACAAATAAAAGATTAAAAAAAGGTATCATCAAATTGGAGTTGTGATCAGTTAGCTTTGCCTTCCTCACACTCTCACCTCTAGAGACACATGCTCAGTCCTTCATTCCAATGAGGGATGCACGAAGGCTCTTCCTCGCCTACCCCTGAGCTGCCCTTCCTCAAAGATCACTGTAGTCACTATGGCACAATAAGACCAAAGGCTGCGCCTCTGCCCCAGACAGAGGGAGGACACAGAGCAGCATAATGCACCAGCCGCCTGCTCCGCGCTGCATGTCTGCTACAGATGCAGGCCCCCGGTCCATCCCAGCCTTCTGAATGAACTGCTAGAGATGGGGTCCAAAATCCCACTCTTAGCAAGCTTTCAGGGTATTTCCCCTGCACTTTCAGGCTTGAAAACTAGTGTAGAATCTTTTATTTTGCCTGAATCATTTAAGCCCTCTGCTTCAAGTTTGATACTCAGCTTTGTCTTTTCCAAATTCGCGGCTCCCCACTAGAATAATGCTGATGGAGGACTTTCTCTCTATTATTTAAAGATCAAAATGAATCCCACTTCTTCCAAGAAGCAGCTTTTACAGAAAGTAAAGATCATCATCTCCTTTGTCTCCCCACCCCTTAACTCCCCCATCCGGCCCCACTTTGAGTAGGACTCCAAGCTTCAACTTTTTTCAGTGTAATGTTCCATTAGCTTCGATAACTCACTTCCTCTCTGTGGAAATTGTTGTTGGCAGCAACTTATAAATTTCTAGTAAAATATGGTAACTATTTGGAAGAATTATAAATTTCCAAGCACTTAAAGGCTAGGTGTTTCATATTAGGATACACAGTTGAACAAACAGCTTGTTTCAAATGTATACAAGAAAAGGTCTATCTCCTAAAAGTACATTGATACTTATTTTTTCCTTGACGAGAAATTGCAATACATTATGAAATGCAGCTTCTTTCACAGAAAGAAAGCTGTCATAAAACCAAATGTAAAGCAAATGAATATCTGAAATAGCAAGAGAGGAAAGGGGCGAGGAGCTTCCTTAATCAGCTGCACTTTCTTTTTCTACTCAGGAAGGCATTGCTAGAACTGCTGATTAAATGCCTCAAGTTCAGACCTCTAGAAACTGTAGATATCTTGCTTTTTGAACTGGCTCCTATCAGCCTCCTGCAACTTCCTGGGTTCTGCACGTAAGTGTATATGCCATACAGTAAATTAAGCCTTTGCTGTCAGAGCTGGAAATAGGAGGGGAATAGAAAAGTGGC
Source organism: Scalopus aquaticus (assembly GCA_004024925.1). Classification (NCBI taxonomy): domain Eukaryota; kingdom Metazoa; phylum Chordata; class Mammalia; order Eulipotyphla; family Talpidae; genus Scalopus; species Scalopus aquaticus. The sequence goes on along the minus strand of PVIJ01003359.1, from coordinate 42,303 downwards.
TTGATCTCAAATGATTTTTATTGGCTTCATTTACATCCTGTTTAAGGTCTTCTGAGTAGCTCAAGGTGTCTTATCTCTGGCTACCAGGGGGTACTTTACAGTCAAAGCAGTTAACACACACTCTCTCTCTCTCCCTCTCCTCCTATCCCTTTCCCTCAAGCTCTCTCTTTTTTTTTTTTTTTTTTTTCAAGCCATCTTATGACACACATCTCTTCAGGCTGAGGAGAACCCATACTTATCAGAAGCAGTGCACTCTATTGTCTGTTCCAGGCTCTGAGAGACAAATGAAAGTTTAAGTCTAAGGAAAATCCGTTATCCTCTTACATACTCAGTTTTGAAATACGCAGAACTATCTCATTTTTACCAGGGCTAAAGAGTGTGAGTGTTCCCCTGGAACTTACATGTAAGCAGAGACCTAGCTCTGCCAGATTAAGAAGATAAGGGCCAAAGTTGCTGGTAATTAGTGACCCTAAATAATGCAGCACACAATTGCCTTTACCAGAGTCTCCGTCTCCCAGGGTCACTTATCCACAGTGTCTCAGGAGGAGCCAGGAGGACATGTAATGGGTGGGGGCGGGGAATGAGAAACTAAAAGATAGTGGGGGCAAGTAGGAACAGCAGTCAAGAGCTTTTCCCCCAGATATATCCGAATGTGAACTGTTAGGTGGCTATTGACACACACAACCAACATCTTCCCTAATCGCAACACAGACACCATTATTCAAATCTATTAAAAATCAGACAGCCTGCCAGGGAGCCCAGGGATTGAGGAGCTTAGTCCTACCGCCACAAACTCTGTAACAATAGCTCTTCTACCTGGGTACATGGTGGAATCATCTGAAGAGCTTTCAGACACACTGGGTCCCTCCCCAGATCAATTAAATCAGACTCTCAGGGTTGTGGCCCCTGGGAAGTGCAGTCAGAGTTGACAAGCACTGACCTAGTCTAGCAGGAGTCAATTTGCAAAAAAATTTGGAAGGTGGTCTAAATGCCAGAGTCCACGAAAACAAACCCCGTTCTCTTTTGGGTTCACCTACCCAGAGAAAGGCAAACTGGCATAGGAGCAAGATTTTGCAGTACTTTCTGTCAATTCAGTGCAGCAGATATTAAAAAAAAAAAGTTATAACAAGCTATACTGTGCACTCCAATCACTCAGCATTATCACATGTGAAAGAGCAATATGGAACAGCTATTAGGCGTCTCATCTGTGTGTTTTATATTCCTTTTAAAAAGTCCCATTCTTCTTCTCCTTCCTCCCCAGCATCCCACGGGCTCCTTTATATTAGTGATAACCCCATCCTTTCACCTGCAGTGAACACTCTCTTAATTGTCCATTATCTTAGTGTGTCAGCACAAAGGAGCGGGGACGGAATCCTCATCCAAACGGTTTCACCTCCCTCTCCTGAGAGTGATGCCCTTGTCAAGGCATTAAAGACACGAAAACCTGCCACTTATCAGAATTGTATTTGAATCGAACCACTGTCCTTGAAAACTGGAGGCAGGAGATGGTATCAAGCAGCACCACATTGCCAGCCTCCAGCCCCACGGTGGCTGGAACAATCTGAAAAGATACTATCCAAACTTCGCCATGCATTCCTTATAATAGAATTACAGGTAACAATGAAAACATGTTCACTGATTTTTTTAATGGTTAAATACAAAGAAATTCTTGGTTCAGATTGTTCATGAATACAAAGTTAACAGTTCCAAGCCCTAGAACAACTTTGAATGTAAACTTAATGAGGAAACAAAACATAAAGCTTTTCTAATTACTCCATATCTCCAATTCTTAGCAAACATAAGTCAAGTCTATTAAAACACCTCATTATAATGAGGAGGAAAATAAGCAATCTTTAGCAATCCTTTGGACAAATTTAAAAACAAAGCACTTTCTAATTAGTATCTAAAAACGAGAACGAAAGGGAAAAATAATGGTTTCAAATATTCTGAGCAGTGTGTAAGACTTCCACGTCTCTGTATTTCCTTGCCACTTTAGACTTCTTTCTTGCTGCATTTGAACCCAGACTGCCTTAGAAAAAGAATTTATGTGTGCTTTTAACAAGTAAACAAGTGTACAAATTAATTCAGAGAGCAGTAATTTTGAAAATTTTCTATGTTTAATGTGCACTGCAGTTAAACTACTTTTTCTGTACAAATTAATTTACTGCATCAGTGATCGATGTTTATGTTTAGGCAATTTTATTTCTCAGTATGGTAAAATTAGACCTAATAGTTGCAACCTGTTATGTCCAATCTGTCACTGAAATTCAAATTGCCTTTTTCCTATTATTCAAGGAGCAATTTGGAGGAATTAAAGCCATCTAAAAACAGAAGACAAACAATTCTGTGTAAGGACTCAATAGCCTGTGTCATCAACCAAATCCACACCCCGTGATCACTTCTAAAAGCAGATTTTTTCAACATGATTTTTCTGAGGTTCTCCATCTTTCACATCTGCCAAATCATATGAGAAGAAATTCTAGGATAGCCTGAAAATTGTATCCTAAAAATCTTCAAGCTTTGAAAGAATTGATGAGAGGTAAAGATTTTGTTGTTGACTCCAAAACACCAACCTACCCCGCTAAAATACTAAACCCAACCTTCATGGCTAGTATTTTTGCCACATTTAATTTTTTTCTTGCAAAATTAATTTAAAACTTTTTCTTACTAAGGAGGATGCACTGATTTAGATTCCCGATTTAAATTTATGACAATAGATGCTAGAATTGAGAAAAGAGTAAGAACTGTTTCAAGAACACATTTTGTTTTACTTGTTTTTTCCTCATACTTTAGTTATAGATTTGATCCTAAGCAGTGTTTAATGCTTGCTCTGTTCTAGGAATACAAATGACATATCTAAATGAGGAGAGTGGAAGGGGACAAACTGAAAAACTGATGTGGAGGCATTAGGATCCTTCCCTCTGAGAGTAAGGGGACAAAATCTGATGAGGCTATACTTCAAATACTCCATACTATCTTTATATGATACACTCTCTCTGGGTTTTTGGTTTCTTCAACAAAAATGACCCAAATCAAGTGTTGATACAGTCATCACTTGGTACAAGAAAATTTCCAAATATATTTCTTTGGTAACACTCCCTGATTGCCATCTTCTTCCCTGATTCCCATCTTCTTTTCCCAAGTCCATCTTCAGTAAAATCTCTGTTGATTATAGAACAGTGCATGTAGGCTTAGGAATGCATCACGATGGGATAGCCATTTCCCACATGATTAAGTTTCTACATTATAACAAGAAACCTTCAAACTGGCCATCTTTTCAGCTTTGCAGTGGTCAATGACAGATTTAAATTTGTTCTTATTCTCCCTCTGTTTAACTTAAAGAGCCAAAATAAAATGATAATCTTGCCTTGATTTAAACCTATTTAAATGACATGTATGGCCTCAACTTATATGCTATTCATTAGTCTCCAGAGAATATCAACTATGTTCCCCAGGAAGGGCAAAGGAGATAACCCCAAAGGTGGCTCTCTCGTCCACTAACATATTTACATGTGGCTTTCTCTCCAGGCAGAGATAGGAGGACACAATTAAGAGGTGTGATTATTTGTTCAGAACTGCTTATCAAACTCAAAGTCATTCTGTATCAGTAGAAGATCTAGTATTGAAATAACTGAAATAAAACTGGCATGAGTATCTTTCTTTTCCTCACTCTCTCTCTTTTGAACTTTTCCATTATCACTTTTTAAATTCGAAGACAAACTCATTTCCTCAGACGATTGCTTAGATCATCAAGCTGATTAATAATTTTACTTGAAGGCAGGACTGATTAATGTGGATTATTCAACTGATTAATACTATATCACACATCCAAGTGAGCTCTAAGTGTCTTGTTTTCCAATTTTTTTTAATTATTGAAATGGGTTCTAATTAATGTGACTTGGTCTTAAGTTTGGAGAAACTTCATCATAATGTGAAATTACGAATTTAAGTGTTCTTTTTTGACTGTCTTAATAACAAAGAATATGAAAGAACAAATGAAAACAGGACACATTGATTTACAGCACATTAAAACTCATGATGATAAGAATCTATTGCTCACTACAGAAATCCAGTGACTTCAAAATGTCAAACATAAATGATGAGTGGTCAAATGAATACCAAGACCTTCACCTTCTCACTCTCCACCAGCTGTGAGAGTCCTCACGACAACCCACTGAGAAACTACGAGTCTCCCTTCCTCCCAACAGTAGTGAATAGAGGGAATTATATTCATTCTGGACACCTCCAGATACCCAGCCATAGCATTTACCCTGCCACTGCATAGGTCTTTCTGCTGTCAACTTACCCGGAGGAATTTTAATACAGAAGTGAGTGTGTGCATGCACACACACTCATACACATATTCATTCTTCTATATCACCTACTTCCAAAGACCTCAGTTCCTCAGTCATTCCTGAGAGAGAAATCCCTGAAGCTCAAACTTGTGGCCCTCACATGAGTTTCCAAGACTCACATATCTGCTCCCATCCAGAAGAACAGGAAGGTTCTAGACACAGTGCTGATGAAACATAGGAAAAGTGATCAGGAGTTCCTGCTCTTGCAGTGAAATTCAATTACGGTCTCTTCTAATTCAAATTCTCATCTGAATAAGGCTAACAACTTACTGTTTGACTCTGTTCAGTTGCAAGCAGCCTATAACACAAACCAGAGGCATCTTTATGAGAACTGCAAGAAGCAATTCCCTCCAAAGAATAAATTCTGAAAGGTACTCTCCTTATAGAGGAATTACAAAAAAAGGTGTCCCTTTTACTGGTCAACTACAAACACTGTTGGATTTCCTAGCCTTTGATCATGCTGTTAGTGGGCAGCTTTGTGTAATTCATAAACTGTACAGCTACATGCTGTGACCCTTTTCTATAAATCTCAAGTTAGGGGAGGGGGGGGGAAAGGTGGGCTAGTCTAGGAACTCAATCCACATTTACTGCATTGTTCCATTGGAAAATATGTGATGAATTCCAAGTGAACAACTTAATGAAAAATACTTGAAAACTGAAAAAGGTCCATGAATCAATTTTACTCTAGCAAATTTACATTGATCTCACTTGCGTAAAGTTTAGTCTTAACAAGTTTCTTCTGAAAAGAGAAATTTTAAGTCCTATTAATTTTACTGTAGGTCATCAATGAATACTTTTCAGAATATGTAATTCCTTGATATATCTTTTAATGAATGTGGTTTTTTAGTCTAATTTTTTCATATATTCATTTTTCAGCTAGGTGAATGACTGAAGACCTGTGAGAGGTGGCTTATTTGAGGCAAAATAGTGAATCCTTTCTTAACTCATTGAAGTCTAGTCATTCATTCCCTTGCCCATTCACTCATTAAGTGGGCATTTATCAGGTCTGGGATATACCCATTCTTGGCTTTAGATAAATATATACAGAACTATTTAAAATGTACATATATTTTAAAAGTTTTGTACTCTTTGTGAAAAATATTTTAAAACTATTAAAAGACTTTGTTGCTTAAAGCTACTATAGTTCATTCATATTTGTGAATACTCACAGTGTATAAGATTCCTCAGTATGAATACATAGAGTATAATACCACATGCAACTATAGGGATAAATCAATTTTCCAAAATAGACAAGAATCATTCTCCTTTATAGATTTATTTTTGTTTTATCCTATTTTATTTTTTCCTTCTAGTTAATTTGTGGGTTATATTTTGCAATGTTGAAATAAGCAAAGATTTGTCAAAATTCGTACATTTACCTGGTATTGCTAAGACTATAATAAATAACTGAAAGCTTTTTAGTTCCATCTTCTTCTGAAGTTTCAGTTATTGCTTATGTCATCTACATTTGTCTTCTTGTCACCATCCACCACCTCTTAAAGAAACGTTTTGCTTTCTGGTGAACTTCCCAAACCTATCACACAAGCATTGACTTTCTTTCTTCACCTACATTAGGGTTCTGTTAAATTATCATTGATGTTTTCCCTCTCCTCTTGTCATCTCTTTTGCCCAAAGTCTTGCCAAAATCTTTCACTATGAGTATAGTCTCCTTTCCAGCAAAGGAGTTCCATAGTGCTGCTCTCTCTACAGAATCTCCTCCTTCACAGTGTTCACTAATTCTCTGATTAGTTCTTCTTCCACATAATTTCCATTAGGACAAAGACAAATGTAAGGTCTGCCAAATGAATTAATGAATAAATTGTTACTTTGTCTAAGTTAGTGAATAAATTCTCCCTAATTAACAAACAAATTTCCAGGTATGTCCTGGCCACCAACTCTTGTTGTTACAAATGCTCTTATTATCCACTTATAAATTCCAAATGACATTATGAGTACCTATTCATTGGTGAGACTCTGTATCTAGACAGTAGATAAAATGTTGAACTATTACTATCACTATCCCAAACAGCTCACTGACTAATCACTAGGAAAGACACATATGTAAATAAATGATTACAGCACAATGGAATCAAGAATGTAACAGAAGCATTTACAGCAATGCTACAGGAGCTCCATGGAAGAAATGCTATCTCTTGGAGGATATGCGAAGGCTACATCAGGTTGAATTCTTTGAGTTGAAACTTTAAAAATAAGGAGTTTCCAGGCATAACAAAAACAAATGGTCACCCCAGGCAGAACAAGTTATATGTACAAAATGCAAAAAATTTATGCGATCAGAGAACCAGCACTGGTATCAAATGTCTAGATAAAAAAAAGCGAGTCATAGCTGTGCATTAAAATTATCTGAAGATCTTTTAAAAGATATTCATGCTATACCTCACTCCAAGAAATGGGGCTGAGGACGAGGTTGAGATCCATTTTGTTTTTGTGTTAAATTTCCTAGGGGTTTCTAAAAGGCATCCCGGATCTGGACTAGAATGTAAAGGTTGTCAGAGGAAGTGGTAGAAGACACTGCTATTCACCAAGTCAGAATCTAGCTCATCACAGATTTGCATATCAACCTAAGGGTTTTGAGTTTATCTGCAGATACAGAGACTATTAAAGCATTTCTAGCATTGGAAATAGGACTCCACCAGAGAACTCTGAATTGGGAGGGATTGGATGAAGGCTAGAGGCAGGGAGTCCACTTATGAGAAGATGGCAATGACCTAGGTAAGAGCTGAAAAACCAAAACTGAAGGAATAGCAGCAGTGATAGAAGAAAAGGTATGCATTTGCTAGTTTAGAAAAATAAATCCAGGCTATTCGGTGACTAATTACATATAATAAGTGAAGGAGAAATCCCTGTGATATCTATTCCTCCTAAATCTCTGTCATTTAGCCCACTATTGTCACTACATGGCTGGTTAGTTCAGTGGCTTGCAAGAAGATTATTTAGGATAGTATAATAATTTTGAGCCTTACATTTGAGAAATAACTGGACTTCATTGCAGGGGCCCAAACTGCCTTTCTAATTAAAATTAGCTGTCTTGAATCTGTACACACACACACACACACCCCGACCTACCTAAAAGGGAGGTTTAAAAAGGCTCTAATTGGTTAGATCAAAACAAAGCAACCACCCATATAAAAGAAGTTTCACATGTTTGTCCAAAAGATGCAATTCAGCAATAACAACTTTGAACCTGAAATAACTATTATAAGCCAGTGAAAGAATACCTAGGAAGAACACAAGCAAAGATGACAACAGAATACTGAAGCAAGAACAATTCTATGAGCTAATGTTTCTGTTTGTCCTGCTTCTCCTGAAAAAAAATCATTACAATACAGAATATACAATAGGTCCCAACTTTAATGGCATGGATAAGTTCTTGAAAACTGCAACCTTACACAAAACAAAAATCTTAGAAACTGAAACTTCAAACAAAACAACAGGTAAGGAAACCAGATTCTCAAAAAATATGGTCTTGTTCAATGTCAGGCCTGGGACTTCTTTTTTCTCATCAACAATAGAACAAAACCACACTGAATAAAGTAACATTACTCAAGGACCTGGTGTATATTGCAATGTTATCAAGTATGTAGTGGCAGTTCTAAAATGTAAACTTTTTCATCTGCACTTTTAACCATAATTTGAGTTCACAGAGCTTACTTGAAAAGCTATATTCACAACAACCCCTTTTGCCTTGTGTGCTTTCCTAGCTTTATTATAAAAAGAACATTGTACAGACCCTCGACAAACCTCTCCCTCTTATTTATTCCAAAAATTTATCATTGATAGCAAGGTGTAAATATGTAAGATGCTGTGGAGGTTGATGTATGTCCACAAATTTCCTTATGTTGTATATGCATAAAGTTACAAGTATACGCTTCTTTAAACTGAGCATCACTGGAATCAACTCACAATTATTGATGACCTATTAAATAGTTAATCGATATGTTTTATTCAGCAAACCACAGTCCGCGAGCTCAATGCACCTGATTTTGCACATAAAGTTTTACTGGAATATAGTCAGGCATGAGTTGCTTAATACAGAAAAGTTGACTACTTGTGACAGAAACCATATGGTCCACAGAGCCTGAAATATATGGCTACATACTAATTTGACTTTTACAGTCAGAGTTTGCCAAACATTGTGTTACAGCTTTGCCCTATCATGTATTAACAATCCTCTTTGATATACTAACATTAAATATTTGAGACTATATTTCTTTATTTTTATCTCTTTTGTCTTTGCTAAAATAAAAGAACTAAATCCTACCTAAAGTTGGCTAAACATCATATTTTGGAGTGAAGCTGTAGGCATATAATTATATCATGAAACAATTTATAATGTCACATAGCTATACAAATTCAACTCTGCTATTAACTGTAAAGGAATTTCATTCTGCATTTTTCATTTGTTCATTGTGCCTTTAGTAAAATAATCATCATACTTTTTCCTACTAAGCAAATTTGCTTCTAGAATCTGTTGTGTATTTTTCAGTTCTCTGTGACTGGGTGGCCAAAATTAGCCATCCCTCAGCTTTCAGCAAGTATCTAATACCAGACATAAATTATCATTAGAAATTGGTTTGCCAAATTTTACTACAGATTAGAGGGGATAGCCTACTTTTCCTTGGTTGGGGTCCTTCTTCTTTAAAACTGTCATATTTTAAGTGAGTGAGAATGTGTTCCTTTTACTCCCATAAGGATGATTGCTATATGCATGAATTTCTGCCTCCAGCAAAGACTGTAACAGTTTTTCACCTACTGGCCTTAGAGATTAATGTCTGTATGGGTGCCAGATTCTTCAGAAACTAGCTGCCAAATGTGTTATCTTCCAAATAGTTAGTTCTGATCTTACCATTCCCTTTTGTAAAATGCCCTGGCATTCACGAAAATGTGCTTCAGATAGGTGAATTATACAAATTTTACAGGTTTTGATTTTGATTTCCCTCACACACCATAATTTCCTTGCCCTATTCCAATAGAGATTGTCTGGCGATCTAGACATTTAAGTCATCTTACACAAAAATCATATATTTCCATTTCATTAAAAGTTTCAGGGTCAGGGATTCATTTTTAAGTAAAAAGTTAAAAATGTATTAAGTGTGAAAATAAATTCTATGAGGTGTTAAATCTTCAATTTGCAGATATCTGTATATCTAAAGTCATGTAGACCAAGCAATCAAATAATGGAGTCTTTCTCTCTTCTACTCAGATCTTCTAGAAGGTAGTTAACAAATATAAAATCATTTTGGTCTTTAACAGAGCCTATAGGTTCTCAAAGCTGCATATTTTAATTCTCTATTGCAGTTACTTTAGGGGGACTATGCCAGTTTGCTCAATATGATTAGGAAATGCAATGCTTAGCCAGAAGGAAACAACAGCATTCGAATGGGATTGCCTTTTCTTTCTCCCTTTCCATTTCTATTTGCCAAACTGCCCCCTCTGTTTTTTATGTAAAAACTGCAGATGTCTTCTTATTAATCAAGATTTTAATACATTCCAGATGAATAAACAACTTCGGCACTGCAGCACGTACCACTCTTCTTAAAACCAGGATTTATTAGAGTCGCCTGTTCCAAGATCTCTTAACTTAAAAAAGATGGTTTATTGTTCCTGTTTCTACAGCAAGGGTCTAATAAATGCACAGAAACTATGTCTTTGTCCCTTTGTGATATAATATGCAAAGAGATTTCCTACCCTACAGTGTAACATTATCCAAATCCTTTGAAACTCTAAGTAGTTTGCTCAAACTCAATCATCCATATACAGAAATCATAGACAATCAATACAAATGCAATATGTTACTGATGACAGAGAAATGATGTCCCAGAATCCTCTGCGGTATGCAACAGTACATTCAGTATTCACTGTATATTCTAAAGTGGCAGCCAAAACATAAAGCTCTAATTAAAATGCACTCTTTGGTGAATAGCTAAATATTTTGCTGTTTTACTTTTCCTTATACAAGGAATAATTTAGGGAAAATTATCTGCACACATGGTATTGATTAGCTCAGGGCTGTGATTTCTCTGATTTCACACTGTTGATATTTCAACGGGAGTTTACCATGTAATTTAACCAATCAAAATATGTTCAAGTATGATATTTAAAAATTAAATTCTGCTCAACAATCATTATTTCATGTATTTTTACTTGTACCATTTATAGGCTAGAGAAAAATAGGTCTTTCTCCATGTAATCAAAAGAAAACAGGACAGGGAAGTAATAATAAGGTGCAAAAGCACATATTATCCCAATGTATGCGGCTAATAGCTTTTGTACAGCATTAGCACCCTTCTTACTGCTCCCAGTTTACTAATGTTCTTACTAATACTGGACTCCTAAGGGTGGTTCTATAAATAAGACATTTATATAGAAAACTAGGAAAAAATGAAAGGTTATAATATTAACATACCAAACTCATTTTTAATTAAAGAAATAAAAAAGCCCAGTCTTTAGGGGGTTTGGGAAAATAAGGTAGTCAAATGAGACCAATTAACTTCATTAGCTTCTGCAAATACCTAGTTCTCTAACACATTCCTATTTTTCCATCTGCTCCACAGTTAAATGTGTCTACAAATTAACATTTTATTTATGATTCAGGTTCTGATTCATAAAAATTATGCACATATTATACAAGGGCCTAATATTTTACAGACAAGTACAGAGGACTACACTGCAACGTGTTTACAAGTACATTTTTCTTGGAAAAAAAAACATGGAATATAAATACCATATACTGAAAATCACTTACATATCTTCAAGTTTTTTCTGTCTTTAAGACAAAGTATTTTCCCTGGATACATTTGAAGAAGACAAGGTTGTTTCTTTTCTGTGTCCTTCTTTCTTTATTCTCATCTCATAGCAAATGAATTAGGAGTTTTATATTCAGTAACTTATAAAGTTCTCCCCACTTTGGCCTGACAGTCACATTAACTTCAAACCCCACAGCGCATCCATAATATGCTAGAAATGCTTTATATCTGAGTTTTAAATGCTGTGCAAGTGCCCATGCTTCCTACTGGCTTAAACAGTAGAGCAGAGCTTTCAAAATATGTTGCAAGGATAAACAAAAATCAGCATGGCTAAAAGGGTGTGTGATTTCATTTTAAGTATTTACAAAATCCTTATCCAGAAGACCATAAGACAAACCAATTTTCTTAACAAAGTATGTATTGTCATCAACTGTTCTTGAACTGAAAACAACAGGCACTTTTTTAAGTGGATTCAGGAACTATTTAATTCACTTTAACTTCTGTAACTCTTTATCCTTTGCTGACATATCATTTTTTTTATTTATAGTGGTGCTTATTCAAAAATCAAATCCACCAACCCCTTATAATAACAAAAATAAAACACAAAAAGAAAAGAATTTTCTTTTTGAACCTAGTAAATCCAAGAAGCTGTATTTCTACAAATTCCTGTATTGGTCCCTGTCATAAGCCCTTTCTGATTGGGCACTAGGGCCCCTAACATCTGGAGTATAAATTACCACTTACTGTATTTCCATTTCTTAGCATTGCCAAATTCTTGAGACATTACGGATCTTAAAGGGAAGCCTATCATATTCAGGAAAATGGGGGAGAAATTGTGGTTTAAAAGTTTTAGAACTACTATTTTTGTGACTTACATTAATTTTACCTTCTGTGTACCAAAATTGAATATATTTATTTACCTGATCTACTTTTAAAAAAGGTACTTAAAGATGTGCATATAATAGGAATAAAACGTTTTTTTTTAATGAAAAGAGATCATATATTGTGGGAAGAGGTACAGTTTTTGCTTAGCCTTTGCCTTTCAAGAAAATGGGCTTGCAAAATATAACTTTTGCTGTCACAAGTCAAATTTAAGTGACAAAGTTAAATAATAAAAATGTGGTTATTAAGGAATGAGAAGCATATAATTTGCTCAGATCCTCTGAAGAAATACAGAAGAAAGATAGGAAATCGGTATTCAGGGCACCACACAGCACAGATCTGGTGTGGGTTACAAAAGTGTCTGACAGTACTGTTATGTGGGGGAACTATTCTCTGGCACCTTACATGTCTCCTTGGCTAATTTCCACATGTCATACGAACTCAAATCCATGCCCTTGATTCTTCAGTTACTTGGACTGTGGTAGTCTAGGAATCCATAAATATGGTATGTTGTTATACAGAGGAAAGTAGATTTTTATTGTCAGAAGCTGATCAGAAACCAGCTTGTCCAGCACACAGTTTTTCAACTCAGAAAAAAAATAAGTTTTTTGCTTCAAGTCCCATAATTGTAATTAATTTTTTTTTTTAATTTTGAGTTCTAGGCTCTATCTATTAGCAGGTATGGACAGGGGTAGATAATTTGGAGACTGATAGAGGTGTGTCTGCGCCATGCAACAAAATCAATGAAACCACATAAATGCATCAAAAATGATGAAAGTATTGGTATGTATTATTTTGTCTTAAAGATAGAAACAGGTACACTATCTAAATTAACCTATTTAAATCCCATTTTGATGGGGCCAAATGAAATTATTTGGGTAGAAAAATTTTCCCAAGTAATAAAATAGCAATATATCCATCAGTTATCACTCAGGATAGCAGTCCATAATTTTGATTTTTAATCAAATCCTCAGTTACCTATAGCCTAATATCTTTTAAAAACAATTAAGTTTCTTCTTGGCAGATGCTTCTGTATTTGTGGTTGTGGTCGATTTATAAGGTTTTCCTCCCTGATAATTTACATTCAGATCAAAGTTCCTTCTATAAACCCAATCTGAATGAATATCAAGTAACAAAGGATGTGGGTTCCTGTTTCCCATCTTCCTCTACACGCTCATCTAGGGGATCTGAGTTTAGAGTTCTCATAGACACCAAAGAATGAAAGAGGCAAAATAAGAAATGGGAATGGGCCCTTATACATAAGAGTAGCCCATTGTAAAATGGACTTTTCTCTGAATCTTAATTGATACCCGCTGTTTTCTGCTGGAGTTTTTGTAGCTTGTTTGATTACAGACCTTTGTCCCTGGATTTCTTCCCCACCCCCCTTTCTTTTCACATGTAGACCCTTGAACTTCTATAATGGAGTGGTGCCACCCCAAAGAAAGGGTTGAAAGGAACGGACTAGCACAATGAAAACCCCCAGGAAATGTTATGCAAATTTATTATAAATTAAACCAGAAGTACAAATTTACTACATTGTGTCAGGCCTATAAAATAGCAATTTGTCTTACTGTATGTGCAATTTTAATGTATTCCAAAGCATGGGTTTTGTCTATTTCTGTTAGCCAGATCATTCAAACTTTTAAGTGAAAAGTAAATATAAAGTGTTGCCTTTTAAAATAATATACAGCCATGGCTCCTGCTTTTCTTGTTTCCCACCTCCAGTGTGGTCCAGGAACACATAATTGCTACTTTTACTCAAGTTATCTGATCATTAGGAAGCATGAACCTGTTTGTGATTACTTTACATTTTACAATTATTTTTGTAACAGCTACTTTCACTATTATGGAAACAATTGTGAATTTTAGTAGTTAATGGGTTATGGCTTTTAAAACTGAGTAAAAAGGAAGGTGGGAAGTTTACCAGTTTTTCTTCAAATTTGTTTAAAACCCCAGCCACCTATCACCAATATAATCACTACCTAGGCATTTATACACTACTTTTGGGTTCTCATATTTGCAGTTATTTAGTAACTAAAGGTATGTATCCTTCCCCTGCTATTTGATTTCTAACATAAACCAAGAAAAAATTTCAATCCCTATCATTCACAGTCAATATTAGGAAACATTTGTTTCATTCATTCATTGACTCATTCAACAAACACCTCCTAAATGTCCACTACACAGAAGGCATTCATGATAAATAGTCACAAGATACAAAGATGAAAATGACTCAGTTCTCACTTTCAAGGCACAAAACACAGCATAAGTTTAAAATTTAGTAGTGAACCATGTCATCCAGTACCACTTCAAGGCATATATTCAACTGAAGCTGGGTCTTAAAATATAATTGCACACCCCTCTTTAATGTGACATTACTTAAAATAGCCAAGTGGTGGTAGCAATCTACATGTCCATCAACAGATGAATGAGCAAAGTAAATGTGACATACACACGCAATGGAATACTACTCGGTCTTTAAAAAGAAGGAAATCCCATAATGTGCTACAGATACCTTGGGGCATCAAATTCATAGACAAAGAAGTAGAATGGTGGTTGCCAGGGACTAGGGGGATGGGTAACAAGAAGCTGTTTAATGGGCATAGTTTCAGTTTTGCAAGATGAAAAGAGTGCTGGAAAATAATGTGAATGTACTTAACATTATTGACTTGTATGCTACAAATGGTTAAGATGGTAACATTTTATGATATGTATACCTTACCATAATTTAAAAAATACATGTTTTTAAACTTAACAGAGTTTAAAAAACCATATGCAACTGAGAAACAAAGAAAAAAATGTAGCCTTAAAAGGAGTGCAGTGGAGAATCAAAGAAGGGAGATTATGTCAGAGTAGAGTGTGCAGCTGCATTCAAACTGGGCTTGTGACAAAAGTAGAGTTTCTGAATCTACCCTTGAGACTTGAAGGGTTGAAGAGACTCCCTGCAGGAGCAATGTGCTGCAAGATGATCCCAGAGGCCAGATGATGCTGAAAAGTCTCTGACTCTGCAGTCCTTTGTGAGGAAATGGAGCAATCCATGGAAGAATGACAAGAGCAGATGTAGGAAGGTGAACAGCGTTGGGTGGGAAATACAAATGTGCATGCAGATGAAGAAAGAGAGCTGAGGTCACTGAAGGCAGAACAGAGTCTCGGAGAAAGCCAGGCAGTCAAATGGTCCAGAAATATTAAACATACCACTGGGAAGAATTCAGAAGAAGGCCATAGGAAAGACTGTCCTAAAGGTACCATAGGTGTAGATAAAGGAAAGGAACATTCTGGGAGGAATAAAAAGCACACAGGAAGAGACAGGGAAAGACCAACTGAAAAAGAGGCTAGAAAGGGAGGTTCCAGTCAATCTCTGGAGAGAGTAGGTGGGAAGGAACTGTCAAGACAAATCCATCAGACTCCTTGTTCTAAGAACCTTTGTTGTCTTGATGCCCACAGATGACCAAATGTAGAATTCAAACGGACTGTGGTGGAAGACTATGGGTGTCCTAATTGGGGGTGGTGTGGTATGGCAACATGGATCTGAAGAGATGTGAACCTATCTATACCTCTGAATCATATGTGGTGTTGTAAGCCAATATTACCTCAATGAAAATACTAATTTTTTTTAAAATCACAGAATGTATTATATCTCTTCTAATCAGAAAGTCTGGGCCCATGTTCCCAAAAGGTCATGGCTTTAAAGACTTAGAAAGAGGTTCATATCCCATTACAATGCATGAAGCTGATAAAATTTGCAGTTTCTTTTAATTTAGTTTTCTGAATTTTCAATATTTTGGATTAACTTCCAAAATACTAGATACAAACATACAAACACTTTCACACTTAAAAACTGAGGATTTCTTTTCATTTATTTGTCATCTGGGCAATCCATGTAATATTCCCCTTTGCATGTAAAGATTATAGACTAAAGTAGCTATATATTACATTATCTGTAACACTGTCAGAATTGATAACAGTAATACAAAAAAGTAAAAATTACCTTCCTGTTCACTCCCTTCTTTGTTTTCTAAAAAAAAGTCACTTGTTTTGTTTCACATTTAGTAGCTGGTATTGATGATAAGGTTTGGATAATACCACAAGAGAATTGCCTTTATTCGAACAAGAGAGCATTCTTAGAATATGCCCATAGACTACTACAAAATGTACAGCCTGCCCAACATGAATTACTGTGATAGGATTAGGTCCAAAGGGAGCTATGACAACTTGCTACAACTAACTGAAAGGTGCAAATGGCAAGGTGGGAAAAGAATTATTTAAAGAGGTCCGAGGTGTATGTGAAGAGGGATTAAATTAAGCAAAGGAAATTCAGGTTTTATATCAAGAAAAAAATCCTAATGGCAATATGTTAAAAGAACACTTTCCTGAGAAAAGTGTTGGAAGCCTCAATGCTGGGGAAATGTTACTGTAACTGAAACACTGAAAGCAGATCTTAAGTAGGAATCCCAGGCCAGGGCAAGAAGATTTCTTGGCCAACCACCTTTGCTATCTTGTGTTTCTATAGCCCTCTGAATTCCACTGAAGAAAGAAGATTTAAAGCCAAGAATCAGACTATCAAAGTAATTCTGGAGCTAGGTATCTGTCCACTTAAAAGAGAAGACATAAGTACTACTTAGATACAAATTATAATTAAATGACAGCCTTCATTTACTGACTACAGTGTGTCAGGGACCCTGCAGCATTCTTTTTTTTTTTAAGATTTATTTATTTATTTATTTATTTATGCAAACAAGAGCTGGGATGTAGGTCAGAGGGGAGTGGGGGCGAGAGTGAGAGGATTCACCAGAGACAGAGTAGGGAGCAGAACAGCTGGATCCACTGAAATACACTGCTGAGGGCAGCAGTAGGTTAGACAGGAGAGGTCTGCTGTGCCATGTGGGAAGCTCCCTGGCCGGGGATCAAACTCATGCTGCAGTGGCTGTGGATAGCTTCACAGTGCTGAGACTTAACAGGTTGCACCACCAGGGAGGCCCCCTGTCACACTCTTTGCATCTCTTATGTCATTTATACCCCACAGAAAAACAAAGAGGCTTTACAGATGAGGAAACCGAGGTCACATATGTGCCTCTGAGTCAGAAAGTAGACCTGAATCGATGCAATTCTAGTCCAGCACCTGAACTCTGAGCTCCTGAGTGCTTTTCAACAATATGGCAGCTAGAAAAGTTCAGATTAAAAAGAAAACCAATCTCTTCCTTGACCTACCTTTCCTACCTCAGGGTACCACAAGTGCAGCCTGAAAGGCCGGTGACTCCTCCCCAAGTAGCAAGGTAAACCAAGAGTTGATTTTAAAATGCTCATTCTACCTACAGGTCTCAGCAAGTTTGGATTTGTAATTTAGCAGAAAACAAACTTCCGAAGCAGCCCTTTGATTCAATTCGTGTGACCATTGTAAAATAAACCTTCTTAAGACTGAGTTATGGTATCAATTTGCTTCACTCCAACAAATATGTACACCGTTATGTGCTCAAGAGGCTCATATCTAATAGGGGATCAGATTAGGTCATCCCCAAAGTCATTGAAGAGGGCATCTTGGGCACAAACTTTCAGGAGCAGAAATAAGAATAGAGCCGGAGGGAGGGAGTAGAGAGGACACAAAGACACAGAAATGGGAGAGTGTTGTGAGGCTGGGGGCAAGTCAGGTTGAGACAGAGTGAAGGAGGCGGAGGGTATGCAGTCAGTGCTGCACCAGCACATTCTACAGGAAATTCGGTCCCATAAGTCACTTTGAAGTTCATTCTGAGAGTCTTAGGAAACTACCAAAAGCTTTTTTGTGAATGAGCTGGTTTGATTCAGAGACAATAAAATGTAATGGTAAATGCCAGAGTCTTCAGAGTGAGATACAACCCGGGTTCATAACTCAGTTTTTTTAAAAAATTTTAGGATTTATTTATTTATGCACATAGAACTTGAGAGTAGGCCGGAGGTGCAGGGTGGTGAGACGATTCACCGGTGAGAGAGTGGGGAGCAGAACAGGCAGATCTACTAAAGTACACTGCTGAGCGGAACAGCAGGTGAGGCAGAAGAGGTCTGCTGTGCCATGTGGGAAGCTCCCTGGCTGGGGATCAAATTCATGCTTCAGTGGCTGTGGACAGCTTCATAGGCTGAGACTTAACCCACTGGGCCACCAGGGAGGCCCCATAACCCAGTTTTGCTACTCATTTACTGTGTGACCATCTTAAGTCAATATGACTCACAGGAAAGTCAAAAACAACACAAAATCAACAGCTACAGCTCAGAAGATTGGGTGGGAAAAGTAAGAAAGCTAATGTTAGTAAAGTGTTGGTGCACGCCAGTGCATGCTGTCAGTCTTAAGAAGGACACAAGGCATCCTAAAGGGGGATACACAATATGAGGATATAGAGGAAGACAACCTTAGACAAGTTATTCAATCTTTTCTTCAAAACTTCACGACCTCATATGAAAATATGTTTCAACCTCATGGACTTCTTTTCAAAATGCACTGAGAAAACATAATGCAATGTGCCAAGTACATAGTTCTCAATGAATTACAACTATTATTACTATTACTGAGAACCCATCAAAAAAGTCAGACTTTTTTGATATGCTGCTCAGAAAAAGATTTGGATATTATTCTATTACCATTACTCCTGCTCTTTCTTTCTATCTGTTTGCCTGTGTATCTACCTATCTATCACAACTCTTCAATGTATAGAATACTAAAATTATGTTATAGCTTCAACTTTCAAAATCCCCATGATATTTACAGGCACAAATAAAAACACTGAGGCACACAAAAAAGTAAATCTGCCTAAGGAGCATTGTATGGAAAGAAAACAAAGTCTCCAGAATTCAACAAGAACAAAATTAATTTTAATAACATGAATCTATTTTTTTATTATGACATAAATCAACAGGGTGAAATAATGAGGGCCTCCCTGGTGATGCAACAGGTTAAGGCGCACCACTATGAAGCTACCCAGGGCCACTGCAGCACGAGTTCAATCTCTGACCAGGAACCTTCCCACAAGGCGCAGCAGACTCTCCTGTCTTGCCCGTTGCTCCCCTCAGCAGTGTATTTCAGTAGATTCGCCTGTTCTGCTCCCCACTCTGTCTCTGGTGAATCCTCTCACCTTCCCCCACATCTTTGGCCTACACCCCAGCCTGTATGCATAAATAAATTAATCTTTAAAAAAAAGAAGAATGAAATACTGAGACCTGGAAACCTTTTGTTCAGGTTACTCAATAAAACAAAATTCTTTTCCAGTTTTTGTCTCTGAGCTTCTAGTCTTCTGGAGTATTGGTACAATGCTAAGTGCAATTGTCAACAGTATTAACGGGAGAAGGGAGCAGGGAAGGAGATGAAAGGAAGTTTGGGTCTCAGGGAATTCATGTCCACAGTCAGCATGACTCTGGCCCCACATTAGTTGCATCACAGCATTTCCAGTTACTAGCTAAACAGACACTTTGGGGCAAGTGAGTGAGTATCTTTTGTTAGCTAAATCTTTTAGCAGTTTGATTAGCAGAGATTAAAAAGATGAACTTCAAAGCTCAGTGCTCCAACCCTATTCTAACTTCTTGTTCCAAGGGAAACCCATACCCTCTTCAGCTCATGGGACTGATTGCCTGCTTAAGTTCATAACTTTATGCAATTTATCATCCTTGTCATATAGTATTCTTAGCACATCGAAGGGATCTAACAAGCATTTGCCTCTTTAGTAAGAAGTTCATCATCCCAATTTATCAAGTTACAATGCATACCTTGCTTTTCCTATACTTATGAAGTTAGGAAGGAAAACAAAACACTGAAAGCAATATTTTGCGCTCTCGCGCTCTCTGTCTGTGTGTGTATGTGCGTGCAGTGCATGCATAAATTTTTAAGAAGTATTCAACGGAGAGATAGAGCTCATTTGGCCTCCCATTACCAGGTTGGGCTCTACCAGTTTGTCTCTCACAATTTGCTTGAGGATACTATATCTGCTGTATGTCATATAAAAAAGCCAAGTCCTGTGTTAATATCTCTGACCACAACTTATTACCCTCCCAATCCCTCTCCTGTGCTACACAGAAGGACTCCGGCATTTTACCTCAACAATATTAAAGAAAGGAGCCAGGCTTTTAAAAAGAGTAACGGACCAAATATCTGAAAACTCTTAAATTTTTACTAGCGTTATAAAGCCCTTAGTTAAGTAAACAAACAATTATGAGATAGTCCCACAATGGACAATCGCTCTTGCTTTATAAAAAACAGACAGTACAAGAAGTCTTATGTAGTATATGTAAACAAACCTCTTCTCTCTACTCCTCTCCCAAACCATGGAAGGCTTTCTCATTCCTTCCACAAGACTGCTCTGAAAACATGGCTGAGAAATACAGAGAATCTGTGAGCTCAGAGATAGAACAGAATTTTATCTTAGAACACAGTAAAAGTGTAAGGCTAATGCCTTTGTTTGGACGAGATCAAGTGCATTCAAGTTGGTATGGACATAAACACAAATATCTTTCTTTGGGATTATACATTTGGGTATGCATAGTACTCCTTTACAGTACTCCTGTATCCTAAAACATCTTTCCTCACAGGAAAGTATCAGAATGATGTTTTTTACTTTGTTATACTATTCAAAGGCCACCAGTTACCTTATTGAAATAATAGATGTTTTCTTTAGAAAATACAAAAAACATTTAGGTTAAAGCCACAAGATACACACCAATCAGAACGGTTAAAATAAAGAACACTGACAACATCAAGTGCTGACAAGGATGTGGAGTAGCAGAATTTGCTTCATTGTTGGTGGAAATGCAAACTGGTAAGCCACTTTGGAAGATAGTTTAGTGGTTACTTACAAAACTAAAGATACTCCCACCACATAATTTAACAATCATGCTCCTTGGCATTTATCCAAAGAAGCTGAAAAATTTATATCCACATAAAAACTTCCACATGGATATTTATGGTCATTTTATTCATAACTGCCAAAACTTAGAAGGAAATAAGATGTTCTTCAGTAGGTGAATGAATTAACTGCAGTACATCCAGTCAATGGAATATTATTCAGTGCTAAATAGAAATGTGCTACCAAGCCATTAAAAGACCTAGAGGAACCAAAATGCGTATTACTGAATCTGAAAGGCTACATACTGTGTGATTCCAACTATATAACATTCTGAAAAGACAAAACCATGAAGACACTGGTAGCCAAGGATTTGGGAGGGAAAGATGAATAAATGTACACAGAGGACTTTCAGGGCAGTGAAAATACTCTGTGTGATCCATGATGAAGGATCCATGTCATTATATATTTGTCCAAACCCACAGAATGTACAATATCAAGAATGAGTTGTAATGTAAACTACAGACTTTGAGTGATTATAATGTAGGTTCATCAACTGTAACAAATGAACCACTCTGGTGATTGATGCTGATAATGAAGGGCCCTATATGCATGTTCCAGGAGCAGGTATATAGGAAATCTCTGTATAGTACTGTCAATTTTGCTGAGAGGACAAAACTGCTAAAAAAAAAAAAAAAAAAAAAAAAAATCTTGTGCCTTGTTAAAAAAAATAAAATCTTAATTAAAAAAAAAAAAAGGAAGTCTGGAAGGTTAAGACCAAAGTGGTAATTAATATCTAAACATGAATTCACTCCAATTAGCAGTTCATTTGTCATGTGATACTGGATTTCTACAATGATCAAAGAAAAATATAATCTCTGCCCTCATGAAGCCCACAGTTAAGAAGACAAATAGACAAAATAATGAAGTTGGTGCATTTTTGTTATGGTAAATAACTAAGATAAAATAGGATCACTTATCTAAAATGAATCATGCTAAAAGACGAGGGTCGCTGCCTGGAGCATCTGAGCCCGCGGAACTGGGGCTGGCTTATAGGATAGCTCAGTGTGGATGCAAGATGGAATGAGAACCAGGTATCTCAAGAGACCGGTAGAGAAAACTAGAATGTGAAAAGCAGCTGAGGAAGGGAACAAAGAAAATGCCAAGAAGGAACTCTGCCTATTTCGAACTTTCTGAGAACATCAACTTAAATACCTTTAATGGTTAATTATGATGAGGGAGGAAGAAAAGCAATGTAGAAGAGAGTGCAGTGTTAGAAGTTACCAATGATGTATCTTTTCTTCTGTTTTGTAATGATTGGTTTGGGCAATTCTCAATAAACCACCTGACAGTGTTTTAGATTACAATATTATCTTGCGACAAATCTCAAAGCTCTTAATTACAAGGTAAAAATGATTCTCATTAGCCCCAGACCAAAGTGTATAAATGCATCCAGAATTGGAATATAAGTTGGAAACTTAAACTTCTTTCCCAATGCCTAACATATGGGAGACATTAATGTCATCCAACCTTCAAACTAGTGATTCTTAGTATGATAAAGATACATTATTAGTTATTCTGATTTATGGAAAAAGAAAGGTTAGGTGAATAGTTGTCTTAATCTACCTGGCAAATTGACTGAATGGGTTATTAGAATTGTCACCAGAATAGCAAACATATAACTGTGATACTATAACTATTCAACCCTTAAATATTTAATAAAGCTAAATTTTTTCAAGTGATAAAATGTTTTTAGATCCAAAATGGTTTACTATTTCCAGATGGATACTACAAAAAAAGGATTGGGGCCCCAATCATTATGATGCATTAAAATTAGGTATCAGTTCTAGTAGTTTCCAACTTTCTAAACTGTAATGTGAAGCTAATACCACCTATTTGTACAGCAATGAGGATTAAATGAAGGGATTAGGATATTTATCCCTGTGGTTTTTACTCTGCCATTTTGTTCTAACATTTTGAATCTGAGAATATTGAAAACAATCATTTTTAAGCAGAATTTTGCTATTTACTGATGTTTTTTTTATCATTAAAGATTTCTGTGGCTTGAATTCAACTGAGTTAAGTTCCTTTAACAATTATCTTATGCAGTTTATCACTTTCACTTATTTCATTGAAATTATTTTCACTGGGACCAACTCAATTTTATAAATGTTATATGATTATAATTTCATTATTTATCAATTATTGTCTATCTCAAACTTACTGTGAATTTTAAGATCAGTATTCCTATCGAGTTCAATTTTCCTGGCTAAATTTTGAAAAATTAAATTTTCTCATGAAAATCTCATCCTGTCAATGTTATTCAAACCAAATTTTATGGAGCATAATTTACACCATCATCAGGTTTATTTTTATGTTGATTATTTCTTCCAGTAATTTTCATTATTAATTAAACAAAAATCTGGATGTTCTATTTATTTGTTAGCTAAATCAGGGGAATATCATTAGATATTTTGTGGGACTTAGCAACATGGGGAGAAATAGAAAAGATAAATCTGACGGAAGGAAGTGTTAAAGGAGGGCAGAGAAATATGGACAGTCTAAAGAGAAAGAACATACAGAGAGTATGAGAAAGGAAGGTAGGACTCTCAGGACTGCAGGCAAAGTTGAAATATATTCCTGAAGACTGAAATAATGGTCATCAGGGTTCAAAATAAACAGCTTCATTGAATGAAATAGTTATAATAGGTTTTACAGTGTTAGGTTTTTATTGTAGTTTTAATAGGTTGTCTTCCAAAACATGTTGGTAAATCAACTGTTATTTATAATATGTAGTTTTTAAACTATAAAATAAAAATTGAAGCTTCGTTTACCTTCCAGCACCACCCCCATTTCTCTCTCTCTCTCTCTGTCTCTCTCTCTCTCTCTCTCTCTCACACACACACACACACACACACACACACACACTCAATATCACTTAACTCCTGGTGTGCTTCACTCTCATGTTCAAAATACTTAAGTGTTGACTCTTGGGAACAATGAATGTGAGGGAAAAAAGAGAAGCCAAGTACAATAAGAAGCAAGAGGATAATTAGATATTTACCTCTCCCTTTCTTAGACTCAGGACTGTAGATTTTATAATCAAGTTATCATGTACTTTCTTATTCTGTTTCTTGAACTTACTGTTACCTAGTTTCTCTTGAGCATTTGCTGAAGAATGCTCTTCAGAGAATTCTTACTACCTAACCCCCCACCCCTTATATGCTCAATCCAAGATTAGTCAGACATCTAGAGTAACAATCTTCCTCATCCATCAGTCCTTCCATTCAAATTTCAGTTCCCTCAGTACAACTGTCCTCCAGCTTTGAAAGGAAAGCAATCTGATTAGATCAATTTCCACTGATTTGTAAATGATTAATAGCAATTTAGCCTTCTCAAAGGCACTTTAAAAATACCATGAATCTTAATAAAGTTTACAACCCTCTAACATGTTTAAAAGATTTAGGGGTCAGAAAAGAAATTTTGACAGGTAGCCACAATATAAGCAGGCTGGCCCTACTGGGAAGCTTCCTTTACTCCTGTTCCATATGTTCAGATGTTTAAAAGGTCAAATTTTTGTTTACAAAAGTGAAAGTTAGCAGTATTAACAGAAGGGCCTCTGTGATTTGTAGTGAAAAGGACAAATGTGGCTGTTTGAAAAAGTGATCTGGTATAGGAGTTAGGAGCTTGGATTCTGGAAGCAGATTGCCTAAGCTCAAACCCCAGCTTCATCATTCACAATTTACATGACATAGAACAAGTTATCTAGCCTTTCTGTCCTACAGTGTCCCCATCTGTAAAATGGGGATAATCATAATAACACATCGATCAGGCTGTTTTAAGGGTATATATAGTAATTAGAACAGTGTTTGGAACATACAAAACAGTATAGAAATACCCAGCGCATCTACTTAGTACATAGTGCTTGTATATAAATCATACAAAATTAAAATTACCTAGGGCTTCTTGTTTTTATTTTTTTTAAAGTTTCAATCACAATTATGGACCTTGCAGGGACATTAATATCAGAAACATGTCATCTGGCCATAATGACTTATTTGGGGGTTGTATAGTTTCCTACTATTAATAATAAACACAATCAAAATATTAGGTAGATGCATTGAACTTCAGAAGTGAAAGGACCTTATAGTTCAAAGGTGTCATCTTACAGGTAAGTAACGTGAGGGCCAGGAAGATTAAACAACTCATGCAAGCTCAGAAATAGAGGTGGAAGATTTGTAGGTGGACTCTACATCTCCTTACCCATGCCTTTTTTTCACTTCCAAATAGTGAGGGAAGAAGCTTCTACCATGATGTACGTATTTTTTTTTTTAAGAATTATTTTTTATTTATACACACAAGCTGTGGCACAGGCCAGAGGCGTGGGGTGGCCAGAGTGTTCACCAGAGACACAGTGGGGAGCAGAACAGGCAGATCAGAAATAGACTGCTGAGGGGAGCAGCGGGCAAGGCAGGAGAGGTCTGCCGTGCCAAGTGGGACTCTCCCCGGCTGGGCGTCGAACTCGTGTCATCGCTGCCGACAGCTCGACAGCGCAGCACTTAACCGCTGCGCCACAGGGGAGGCCCATGATGTACGTATCTTGATGCCTTAGTTTACTGAGTCTTTATTACATAAGTTACCAATCCTGGAGAGAAGACACTTATTTGTTGTTAAGTGATTCCTTTTTGAGAATACCAAAGAGCCAGCAAACAAAAAAGAAATCCTTCAGTTATGTCAGCAGTCATGGTGGTGATTTCACCTGGTTTAGGAGGAACTAGGGATACTTTCGTATGTAGATAACACATAACCAGATCCAGTCTTTCTTGATTTCTAGGATCTTTTGCCCAAACCCTATGATTCTCCTGTGCTGCCATTTCACCATATAATGGAAACTATTGCCATATTGTTGAAGACTATAAATAAACATATGGTGTTTATTAATGGTTAGTGGTATATGAAGAAAATCTCACTGAAAAAATATTTTTCAAAGATTACATATTATAGGAAAATGGTAAATCTACCACAGAAACAAAATGGGAGGAAAGACATTCTCATTGGAAGGAAAATGTAACAAAATTCAACATAGTCAAATCTACTTATATTTATGACACAGTTGTGGGCAGATGTTAAATTTGGAGGGCATTCTTCAAACTTGTTTTCAAAGTGAAATAAGATGTTGTGTCTAGTGGGTGGGAGAGTTGTCATTTGAATATATTTACAGCATCTTAAAGTCTGTTGTGGGACTTAGGCTGATCTCCTAGATTCCTTCCTCATTGTATATTTAACTTTCTGTCTGTCAGGCATGGCAAGTACTCGGTATCCTACTGTTCAACCAAGCATCAGAGCAGAGAAAAAAATGTTACAAACTCAAAGAAAAAAAATCAAAAATGAAGAAAAAGAGAAAAACCTACAAATCTTATCTGGGCTTTCATTCAAAATATATTCTTTATCCAACCCATAAAATATTGCCAAAAACCTTGCTATGGTGCAAACAATCAATCATCAAGGAACTGAAAAATTTACGGTGGATTTCCTGTCGATTCGTGGGGCTACTGAATCCTGCTGTGATAAAACTTGCAAAAGTATGACAGACATTTGAATAAACCTTTCTATCACATAACTGAGGTTTTGCAAAGGATGAACTTTAAGATTTCCTTCAAGATGGCTTGTGGAGCAAGAGAAAAAATTAAGATGACATTAAGAGGCTTCACTAAAATAGAAATAAGCATATTTTTTTCACTATGATCCACAACTACAGTTAGCTAAGTAGGTCAGACGGACCCAAACTTGTGACCAAGTGGAAATAAACTCACTCAGCGACTCTTTACACTTTGATGTACAAGCCATCCAGGCAACCACTCACGCAATGGTGACAGTATGGGTAACACACCCACCAACTTACTCCTAAAATAATAGAGTATTAACCAGATAGCAAGAAACACATCACACTTTCAATATCACACATTTTGATTACCAAACACAATATCCAAGCACAACCACATTCTTAGAGATTGCTCCCTCTCTCACTCCTTCTCCCCCATCAGCCAACCTTTAGTGTTCTGCACAGGGCCATTGGGCTTTCCTGCCAAACAAATATAAGGAAAGGAAGGGGAAACAGGTCACAGGGCTAGACTGACCAGGACTGCCTCCGCCACGGAGACAGGAAGCTCAGGCCTCCAGGGGTGACCCTTTTTGCAGCTGTGCCCTTCCCTTGACACATGAACACCAGCACACGCAGTGATCCATGAAGGCAGTGTGAGGGGAGTGAGAGAAAGGTGATGAGTTGACAGCATCTGCTAAAAGACGTCCAGGGAAGCTGCTATTGATGGCGGAGAAGCACAGAGTTTGGCAATCGGCCACCAGCACCATGTGTGAAAAGAGCTTACTTTTAAGGGCATAAATTTGAAAAGCAAAACTTAAAAAGTGGTAGTAGACAAAGAAGAGAGTTTTCCCTTTGCTTCCTAACATATAGGTAAAACTCGCCTTTGGCGCTGACTCAGGGTACCACAGAAAATGATCTGAATCTCAGACCAATGGCCTGCACGCCCTCAGACACAACACTACGGCTTTGGCGCTTCTCTTCACCTCCCGCTCCTCCCCTCCTCCCACCCCGACATAAAATGCTACCTTCATGTTCACCCTGCAGATAGAAAAATATTAATTTAAGGCATATCAAAACACAGTTTATAATGTATAAATACAATACCCAATAGACTCCTGAGAGATATACAAAATTAATCCCACTTGTGAAGGCCTTAATATTAGCTCTTTCCTCTTGGGAAGAATTTAAAATCCCACAAAAGCCCTTGATTTATTTCCTTCCTACACAACAGCAACAAACACTCACATAATTTTTAAGCAATGTAAAATATCACTCTAGTGCTGAATACATAGCGACAGAGAGAGAGAGAAAACTCTACTCAGAATGGATACTTGGACAGCGAAGGAAGTACTTACGGGTCTTATTTCCTTCAACATATGAACATAATGCATTAATGTTGCCTGCCTAGTTCAAGGAGAAGAGAAATCATTAAAACCAAAGTGTGTTTAATGTACATCTTCACTTTTATGCTACCTCTTACCAGGTTCTTTAATATGAAATACAACACTTTCTTTTATATTTATGAACAAGTTAGTGAAGTCATATTAACTCAGAGACACTTACTTCACATTAATTTTAAACCTAGAAAAATACAGTAAGTGTTTACTAAACCTAAACTGAAAGATAAATGGATTTGGAGATTATCCTTAATATAACAGATCTATGGCATCAGAAAGTCTGAAAAAAAGGAAAATAACAACCTATATTTATTCTCAGCAAAATTCCAGTAAATATTATAAGCTTTTCACCTTTCTTATTCATTTCACCAGTGGATATGCTATTTTGAACACAATGCTTTTGTCCTTCCCTGACACCCATACAGCTAGTTTGTCATCAGTAGGAAGTAAGAGAAAGGTAGGCTGAGGGCAAAACAGGACAAACTAAATGTAATTTGGGTTTCTAAATTATCCATTGCTAGTGGGCCACCTCAAAGGGGAACTCAGAGCCTCCACTTTCAAGTAAAGTGTGCATAAATCTTTGTACTCAGGGACACCTGAGCACCACAGGGCTCAGTGGGAGAATGGAAATGCTTGTCAAAAGTCATTTCCTTATCTTTTTGTGGGGAGTGTAGGTAAGGGAAAGTATCTCATCAAGTATTTTGGGTTCAGCTCAGGATGAGAATAACTCAGAATAACTAAGCTAACATCTGTACTATATTTTTAAGAGTGACACACATCACACTAAATGTACTAAATGTAAATATTACTGAAGCCACAATTATCTTGAGTTAACAATCACCCAAGATGACACAGAACAGAAGGAGTCAAAGAGGATCAGGATTTAAGAAACAGGAGGAAAGAATAGGAAGAAAATTAACATGACAACTTTCAAAATATTTTTCAAGGATGCCACAATTTTCCATTAAAATTAATGTGCTGGTAGATTTCCCTACACCCACAATACGGTTAAAATACAAGATCCGACATATCCAAATTTTGTGACAATGGTAAGTCTTCTTCCATCTGTGTGCAAATTACGAAATCAGGAAAATGTACTTCTTTGCCGCCATCATTTGGAAAATGACACCTTTTAAGTCAATAATGCAATACTTAGAGAAAATGGTGCCACAGCAAAATATGACAGCACAGGTGATGCAAATTAGTGCTAAAATGGAAAGAATCAGTATTCATGCACCCCCAAATGCAGTAATTCCAATATTCCCTACAACTTGTATTTTGAATAGCACTTAAAATCTCAGTCCTCTATAGAGAATCCAAGTTCCTGCATTTGTGATTTTTCAAGGAACTTACTCATCAGTAAATGCCTCTGTAAATGACAAAGAGAGATAAGTATTCCTATTAAGAGGAGATTCAAGAAAATTTAAACCCCCACTCCTGTATCCATTTTTCCCATTTTGAAGAGATCTGTGCTACTAAGTCCCATTAGTGTTAATGTAAGTAGTTATGCCCTTAGACTACCACCAGGTATGGCCAGAACAGACCCACTACCTGCTTCACCCACCCACAGAACCCCATCCCCACTTGCGATAAAACTAAAGAGTCTTGCAATGTCATCCCTTAATTGAGATCCTAGCATATGGCAAGAATCCAAGGTCCTTGCTCAGATTGTCTCTCAATACTTTCAAGTCACTTAGCGGATGGTAAAGAAATTGCACTGTGATTTAAAGTGAAAGCAAACAGCTTACTGCTCCTAAATTCTTTCTCCTCTTCCTCCTCTTCTTTTTAAAATCTCTTTCTCTCTACCTCCACTTTGAAAAAATAATGAACGACTATAACCATGGATCCTCTATAGACTTGCTCACCACTGTGAATAGTTATTATAATGTGATATCATAAAACAGGTCATTTTTTACAGTAGGTTGATTTCAGTTACTTTATAACTCAGTTATTTTATTAACTTTTAGTCATCTTTTTCTTTTTCTAAACTTTTGGTCTCTACAAACCTTAAGGAAAAATTGGAAGGGAAATTGGGGGTGAGGGAGGGAGGGGCTTAATTTGCATTCTGAAAGCCAATGAAATATACCAGCTGTCACTGCTACCATAATCTGTCATACCACCATAGCTCCTATACCCAAAATTTCCCTGAAAGGTACAGAGGAGTAGTGAAGAAGGGAATGAGGAATGGAAGAGAGAACAGCACTGTTTCTAAAATAAGAACCAATTTTATGTAAGAGGATTACATCAATCAAAGTTATTATGTAATTAGTTTGGACACACGGACAACTAATAAAAATACACTACAGCAGTCTACAATAATGATCTAATGCATTTCAGCATATGTTAGTGTAACTACAGCCTTTGGCTCATTACCAACAGCACAGTGATTTTTGTGTGAAAGAGTCTTTCAGAGTATTTATTTTGACCAAACCCTGTATGAATGACTTCGGATTCATTCAAAAACAAGTGTCTTTTGCTTCTCTTTCACTTAACAGGCAACAACGACAACAAAAAAAATCTTCGTAACGGATGGGCAGCAGAATTTCCTCTTTGATAATCAGCAGAGGAAAAACTTGTTATGCAGAGGAATGGACAACACATCCTTGTATAGCAAACATACATTTTAAACAAAAACAAGGTCACATACGGTTGTGATGTGGTATTCAAGCAGAGCACGTCTGATTGACATGTATATGAATACTGTGATGTGGAATGTAAATAGAAAATGTTTCAAATCCAAGTGTTTTAACTTCATATTATGGAAAATAATAAATACTGAATAATATAATACAAGGTATTTCTATCTTGGGGTTCTAATGACTAACCACTTGAGCTCTGCTTTTGTGGTTTATAATGTCACCAGAACCCTCCATGGAATTATATATAGAATAAATGATAGGCAATGTTGAATTACAAGGCTATCAGGCTATAATACATAAAGTAAGTACCTAATATAGCCTTATAAATTATAGGCTTTTATGGTCTAGCATTTTACAGTATAATGTCACAAACTGCAGTGATACAATATATTGATAAAGGATATGATACCACATTAGGCTTTAAAAAAAAAAGTCCCTGGCACTACATTAGAGCCAAATTATTTCACAGACTCAGAGGCTCCCAGATGGAAGGATCCTTGGAGGACGTCACGCTCAGTGCTCCCCCCCGCAGCCACCACCCAGACACAGACAGCCCCTCAGCCCTCCTCCACAGTACTGACAGATGGCTATCCTGCCTCCAACAACCCAGCACTGAAAATAAGAGAGGGAAATGTCAGAGAAATGCCACCAACACATATATGTGATAAAGACACACCATTAGTAAGTAACCAATGTAAAGATGAAATGCCCGCCCTGGACTGAGTGAATACCATCATCTTGTACTCCCTCTTTTATAAAATGAGTGATAAGAGATGCAAGAAGAGCAAGACTTCCTTCTAACATGCCCTTGTATCTCTTCCTTTTGTCTGTTTCAGATACAATAATCATTACCTGATGGCACTGCATACCCTTAATCAATCCTAGACACACACACACACACACACACACACACACACACACACACACACACACACACACACAGAGTTGAGTACAGAACCACACACTATCACCAAACAGTGAGGGACTCCAGACTGCTTTCAAAGTAAGAAACAAAGAAGACTCAGAAGCCCACATTTGTACTTGTGAGATTTTCTGCAAACTAAAGGGAGAACATATTAACATGGATACAAGCCTCACTTGTTTCTGACAGATTCTTCTCTGTGCACAATAACTAAAGTTAATTGTATTGACCCACTGAGAAGAAGTTTTCCCAGATTTTTAGGGTTCTATTGACTTCAAATTTAGTAGTTTCAAGGGGTGATCAAGGATGATATATATTAATATAAAACACAGATTCAATCACCTAGGCTTCTAAGAACTACCTCAGTCTCCTACCACCCAAATCACTCCTGCCTGTACAATCAAATCCTCACATTCAATCCAACCAAATCAATCCTTATTATCTGTATTGCCCTCATTTTTACTTCCTAGGTATGAATTCCTTTTATATACTATCAATAACAAGTAAATTTAGGGATGAAGAGTCAAAAGGTCTGTACATCAGTGTTCCACAAGTGCTTAATACTCCCTAGTTCTGTGGCATAAATTGGTTTGCATGGCACTTTATCTGCAGAAACTTTTTAACAGTCAACCAGAAATAGAGAATCATGAGAAAAGCAGTCTACAACACACGTGAGGCGGTTATCCTTTATGTAAACCTACTTTGATTTCGTTGCTGCTAGTCAGCACAAATGGCAGACTGTTGAGAGAGCAATGCTCTCCTCACTTCTGCACAGGGAAGTTACGTAGCAAGAGTCTCAGTTTTTATCATACCACCAAAATTTGGCCCAAACTAACTTTGCTGACTCAAGTCACAAAGTTTGTTTGTGGAAATACAAATGGTGGAAAATGACTAGTTTTACACCAATAATTTGTTCTAGATGCTGTGAATAATTTAATATATTCTATTTATAACATATGAACACTTCTCTTCTAAACTGACACCGTGCTTGACATGTAGAATCTCCTTCTCTCCTTAAGGAAACCGTATAAGAAGGGAACTATTGTTAGCACCATTTTACAGGTACAGAAACACAGGGAGGTTAAGTAACTTCCCTAAGTCACACAGTTCTAAAAAGGTGGAGCTTTAAATTATGCTCAAGTAATGTGACTTTCCTCCTATAAATACTTCGATGTGCAGTCTTACCAAAAAAGACATGTGTGCACACTTTAAGAGGTCTGTAAACTGCTGGAGCAGTTTGGAGTATCTTATCAGGCAGGTGGCTACCATAAAGCATGCGGTCAAAAATAACAGAAGGAATCACAGGCGGTACTTAATCAGCATTTATTAGAATCCTGCTGGTCTAAAACTAGCAGAAAACATCCTCTCACAATTGAGGCTAAGGTTTCTACCTTTTGTTCAAAATGGGATTCTGTTTTTAAGATTTGAAAACAGCCTCTGCGCCCTTCCTCAGAGAATACATCCATTTATAGGAAATACACACACACACACACACACACACACACACGCATTAGGACTACAGCACAATTCTGAGTACCAGCACTTCTGAGGAAATTCCTCAGCTCCATTCCAGAGTTTGAAAGTTTAATTGAAAGCATACAGCACCTTTGAATATTTCTATTTCTTCCTGCTAAAACTCCCAAAAACTTTTCTTGGTGGCATCAAGCGCTTGTGTTGCCAAATGGAGCAAGAGGAGAATGCAGAATACAGAAATTTCAGAAGAGGGGGGGGTCAGAGAGGACTGGGTGGCTGGGAGAAGAGTAAGGGCAAGAATCAGGGCAGCACATGCCCAGCCACGAGGCCAGGGACCAGGCTGGTGCTTCACACCAAAGCTTTGAGGAAGCAGGACCTGGTTCAGGAGTTGTACAGTTCAGGGTTTGGAAGGAGGACATAAGCAGAGCCGCACTTCATCTGACTGGCCAAATACAAAATAAAACAGTGTGTGAGTGTGTGTGCGTGCATGCTTGTGTGTGTGGTGGGAAAGGAGAATGAAAGGCAATGTGGATGTGCCAAAAACAATATCCCATTACAAATGTGAAAAGCTATCACAGGAATCTTTTGAAGGGGCTAATCAGAAGCCTAAAAAGAAATTAAGTTGAATTACATACAAAATCCCACATCAAAAATGGAAATAGTATTATAATAAAAATTCTACTTTTTTCCCTTTAGAACTTTAGCAGTGACACCTGCAAATAAGAAAATTGAAACAAAACAAAAAAATTCCTGCAAGAATAAAGTAGTTTCAGATTGACAAGGATAGCAAAGTACACAAAAGATTTCTAAGTGAAAGGCACCATGTGGAGCACAGATAAAAGAGCTTCTAAAATTTTTAGGGCGCCAGATTCAAGTGTTCCAGTGGATACTTAGAAGTGCTTAAGCACAAAACACTTTCCTCAAACCCATTAAGGGAACAGAGAATGACTTTACCCACAGCTTGCCTGCTTTGTCCAAATGGCAGCTGGCACTTCTTTTTGTGTAAGGAACAGGGCAAGTCCTCTATCCAATGAGAGTATAACCAAAATCTCCCAGGAACGCTGCTGGATCCTCCAGTACATATCAAAAATCACCTGAACTCATTTTTCATTCCTGAGAAGCGTCTCCACCATTGATCTAACTTTCAAAAGTTGCCTCCTTCTCTCTGAGGTAGACTCTCACTGCAGGTCGCTGGTTTGCACATCACACCCTCCTCTTCCTCATTGCTGTTCTAATCTTAACCCTTGAATTATCCAGCACTTAGGAAGGATCACAACCATGTCTAATTCGAGGACTATTCCCTCATCTTAGATTCAACCCTGGCTAATTAAAAAGTGAGGTCGATCTCCAGTTACTGAGCCACAACAAACATTCCTGTAAAACCCTAGCAGGGTAGTGGCTACACCAGCAAGAGGGTTACTTTAAAAACATGAGCTCCACCCCTGTAAAGTTTATGTGTCTGTATTTAGTATAATTAATTTCATTGCCTTGATGTTTCAATAGAAAGCTTTTCAAAGGCAGTCAGGGAAATAGCTAAACATGACCTTAAATTTAAAATACAAAATTACATGGGGGCTGTGATAACAATCAATTATACTACAAATCTGAATAGATTTGGAAACATCTAATTATTTCTACCTTCAAAAACAGAGATCTGAATTCCTTCTGCCATAGTTGACTAGAGTTTAAAATATTAACAATTGCCAAATTCCAAAACAGTTGGTGTTTCAATCCCTTACCACTTTTAAATGGAATCAGTTAAAAATCAATGTCTGGAGACAGTTCTATGAATGTAACCACACCTAAAAAACAAGCCAATACTTTTTTTCTCCCCCCAAAAAATTCATGAGCAGCAACAGCTGGAACTATTTTACACTGGACGGCTGAGTTCTGTGAGAATGTTCTCCTTGTCTTTGTCTGTAAAGCTGAAAGAGGTTGGACTCAGAGGTAGTGTTCAGTCCCTGGAGGGGCCTGGGTAAACATGAGCCCAAGCCCCCAGCTCCCTCCTGATAAGGTCAGGTGACACAGTGTCAAAAGACAGCCAAGGAAAGATCTAGAAAAGTGCATACAGAAGGAGGATATTTTTCTTTCTCTTCACCAGAGGTAATAAAGAGCAGAAATAGACTTCAAATTTTCTTACTCACTTAAAAACTTAAGACTGGAACTCCCTTACTCTCTGTCTACGGGTGGCTACATTTAGTGTATAGGCAGACATGTACATATGTGTAGATCCCTTGCTATAACTATATTTCCTGAATTAATGCACACCTGAATTTAGAACTTGCATTATCTATGCTAACTTCCCCAAGCATCCTGACTCTCTTGAAGAAACTCAGCAGCAGCAGCAAGACAGTACTCATAAACTCCATGAAATAATTTCTTAAGAAGATGGCCAAAGAGAGCTGAGTGTTTCTAGAATCTGAGTTGAGAACAGAGGCTAAAAGAGGCATAAGAATAAAGAAAGTCTTCAGTAAAGCAGTGAGAGTTGGAGAGTAGCAACACTACAAGTTATGAAAAGGAGAGAGTACAAAGTATGACAGGCAGATGTAATAAAAGAACAGCACCATAAAAAAGAGATAGAGATGAAGAAATATTTCCAAGTAACCGAGACAGGTATAGTGGGAGTATAAAAAAAAAAAAAAAAAAGCAGCAGCAAAGGTTGGGAGAAAACAAGACAAAACTGATGATGCACCTAAAAATGAAAACAACTTTTTGCATGTAAACAAAAGAGATTTCCAGTGAGGAAGAAAACAAAAACATACACACGCACTCACTCTCTCTCACATGCACACACATACACACACAGACACACACAGAGGCATCAGGCATCTGACTATTTCAAAAGCCACATCTAAAATTTCATTAAAAAGAGCCCAGCTGCTTCTTTCCCCTGACTTTGTCTTTAAGGACTTAGCTAAGCTGAAGGAGTGGCCAGAAAAAGAAAAAAAAAAAAAAAACACTTCAACCCATCTCTCTCAAATTCTTTTATTTCAGCAATGCATTAAGCAATCTCCCTGCAGAGTTATTCTCTTCTTCCTGGTGTGGATAAAGCTCCCCCTGGGGAGCTCTGTAATTTCCAGCTTCTCCGAATTCAGGTATTAGTAAAGACCGCTTGGGGACACGCAACAATATAACTCTACATTTTCAGGCATTCGGAGAGAACCCCCTAAGGGTCCCAAGTTCAAATTTCTGAAATGTAGGCATTGTAAAAGGAACCTCGGGGGACTCCAGCAATAGAAATCTGCTGAATTCAAAGCATTTCCTAAGCCCTGGCAGGAGCCTTTGCTCCCACTGGAGGCTTTTTATAAAACATGTGTTGCTGACATGTTGACAGATTGCTCAGTGAAGTGTTAGGTGCATACACAGGCTGGCCATTTAGGGGGACATCAGTTTACCCTTCATCTCTACCTGAAGCACCATGTTTTATACATTACCCGAGGACAGGCAGAAAACAGACACTTCCCAACAAAGTATAGTATTGCTTGGCAAAAGACAACCACCCTCACTCATACCTCAGTTCCAAACCTACAAAACTACAGGTAGATTCTGTAGTTGCATTTCTCTCCCTCCCTCCCTCTCTCTCTCTCTCTGTTGCGTGTGCACATGCACACACAAACGCGCACGCGCGCGCACACACACACACACACACACGCTCACACATGGCTGTACAGAATCTCCCCAAATCACAAAAAGGTCAGAAAATAAATTAAGTGTACAGTGCAAGGCCCAGGCTTGAAATTGCCTCCATGTATCAGGCCTGCCACCCTTTTGCTACACAGGCCAGAGCTCTGAGGGTATAATGAGCAAAGGAATTTTCTAATGACAGCTGACTGTTGGGAGGTAATCTGATCAAAGGCCGATATTAAATCCAACTTCTGCTCATATCAGGGTATTAGTGATGTACGACTTAATAACCCAGCAGCTCCAAAAGTGCTGCCGTGGCAACAGGATGGAAATTGGGATAATAATGTATTCATGGTGCTGGCGACCTGGGGCTGCAGTGCGCGCTCTCAGGGGAGGGCACTTCACCCTGAGCCAGACGTGTCTGGGCAAAATCACTTCACAAAGGACAGGAGTGGAATACTGAAGAGCTCTGGCACTGATGAGAGTGTCGATAAGGGGAAGAGTGGAATGAAGTGAAGGGAGGGAAGGAAAAACATTTTCAGCAGAAGAGCTTGAGTGGTGCTTCTCTGAAAAACTGATGGGGCTCAAGAAGCTCTCCCCGACAAGTACAACCAAAATGGATAATTATTAAATGAACATAAAACTACATTCTCTGCAAAGTGCTGAAGGAGGAACAGCACCAGCTGGCGCAAAATGACAAGATTTGCACAGCAGCCCTCACCCAGCTTCCGGCGCTACCTACCAGGGCACTGAGGAGGGCGGCCAGTGCTACCCACAACACACATTCTTCGCTGTCTAAGCAGACTTCCAATTGTAGCTACCATCTCATTTCTAGAGAAAAGCAAGTTTGAGAGCACAACAAAGCTCACACACACATTAATCACATCTTATAGACTGTCTCTCTCTGATATTAAAAATCTGTACTTTTCCTATTCTTAAAAATATAATTGGAGAGAAGATCTCGCATTACTGGGGGAAAAGGAAAGTAAAAAGGGATTTGGAGGCCTGAAAAGGAGAATAGGAAATTTAATTAAACAAAAGGTGAGGGGTGTTGAGGGAGAAGACAGCAGCCGGCATCTCACCGGTTAAATGCATGTCCACCTAGCGTCTGACATGAGACCCCTCTGGTTCGGGGTCTGAGGAAATGAAAGCACATACAAGGGTGATTTCAATTCCAAATATCTT
The DNA here is from genome assembly GCA_004024925.1 of Scalopus aquaticus. NCBI lineage: Eukaryota > Metazoa > Chordata > Mammalia > Eulipotyphla > Talpidae > Scalopus > Scalopus aquaticus. Next base: position 4,662 of record PVIJ01003359.1, on the reverse strand, counting down.
TTGCAAATTACATCATTCGGGACTTACATTTGCTGAAGACGTCTTTAGAATATCAGTGAATATTCCAAAAGAAAATTGATGGACCAGGCATGTACTTTGGGAAAAGGAGTAGAAAAAATGGCCCATTTTTCTTATCTAGCTTAAAATACCCTCTTTGCTATAAAGGGCTTGCTCTGTAACTAATACAGAATATCCTCAAAGAACAAAGAGACCAAACATACCAAGCAAACTTGGTAAAAATGTGGCCTCAAGAAACACTCCTGGGGGGCCTGGTCGGCATCTCTTCTGAGGAAACTGACTCTCCGTAATCATTCTGACATGCGACTGAAGAGAGAGCAGCAAATCCTAATTTCTTATTCTTGCAGCGCCTAATGCCAACAACGTACACATTGTACTCTTAAGCGCTCTTCCTGCCTTTCCTAGTATTACAGATAATTTGCTAGTTTCAGAGTGTACTTATTACAGGACTGTCAGAGGAGTTTTTGTTTCAACAACACGTTAACTTTACTGCACTTATAAAAAACATTATGTGTCCCCTGTGATTCTGTGTGTTTAAGAGCAGCGAAATGTTATTGATCCCAGTGTGACAAATCAAGAGTTAGGTAATGTCTACAAAACTCAATTTTCTGCAAGACATAAAAACCCTTTTTATGAAACCCCTCCTTAAGAAATTCAGGAGAAATTCAGGGGGAAAAAAAGAGTGTAAAGGTCAGCAACTACTTCTTATTAATGTAATCTAACTCTATTTTAATGACAGGCATATGACCACAGAGGCCAATTTAAACTAATATTTACTTTCACTACTGTAAAAAATATCTGCAGGAAATTTTAAAAATTACTTGGGTACAACTAGTAATTTTGTTCAGAAAGAGCATTAAACTGAAGCCAGTTGCCTCTGACTAAGCCCTCTGGGATTTTAGATTCGCACACAGGTATCCAATCTCTTGGTTAAAAGTTAAGATTCTACCTCCTTGAATCTCTCTGTAACATGAACAAAATGAACAAAACTCATTCACTTTAGAAATGTCACAGTACTGAAAACATCTCATTCTGTCTCACATTAAATCTCTCAATTCCCAAGATTTTTTTTTTCTCTCAGGAAAGAAAGACTACTGAAAAATATCTCTCAATAGTTGCAATAAGAAAACCTGTAAGCCTGGTAGATAAGGGGGAGAGAAAACAGAGAAGAAATCTCTACCGTATAACATTAATAATCTGGTTGTGATTTGTACAAAGTCCATTTGCATCCACAAAAATTTCATAACACTGCATACATATTTGGATTTTTCCCCCAACTGTTCAGGGACAGTGAGCACTGATACTGCATTTAATTAACAAGCAAATGTGATATCCTTCAATGTGAACAATACTGAGCCAATTGCTTAAGTTCTTACAAAGATAAATGTATTACAAGCTCCACTATACAACAGCAGAATATCAGAGTAGTCATTTCCATCACGTTACCCAGCAAACTTTAGTCTCTCACAGTGCTAAGCCTCTGTCCACCTCCACCTTCCACCCTTCCTTTTGAGGTATTAGGTTCCAAAGTGAAGTTTGTTTTCCAGATCCGTTGGTAGCTCACTCTTTCTCCTTTCCTCTTTTTCTCTCCATCTCTCCTTTTCCTGTACTGCATTCATCATTATTCAGCTGCATTATAACACTTAAAAAAAAACACACAAAAAACCCAGCTTTGAAAAAAAAAAAGAGAGAAAGAAATCATTTGATTTTCATTGCCCTGGAGAGAATTAAATACCCCTAAGGAAAAATTCTGGTACATTCTCTGCACACATTTACATGCAGCCAGTGAAGTAAACATTTCCATAATTGCTCACTTCAGAACACGTTACCCAGTTCCTAGGTACAATAACTGTCAGGAGTCAATGAGGAATAAAGAATTTTCCTGAATCTTTGCACATAACCTGACTAGCATTAATAACTCCACAGTTGTACATAAGTTAAGAAATGGATTGCTGCCAGACATCAGCCTTGCTCTGAACACTTTGGCCATGTGCTCTTCATACTGCCATTAACAAAATAAATGTTTTGTAAAAGTTGTGGCTATTGATAACAAAAGCATTCTTTACCTTCTACTTAGAGTAAAAGGCAATAGCCAACTATAGCTCTTTTTAACCTTGGAATTACAGCAACAACATATGGCTTCCATTTACTTCCAATTTTACTCGTACTGTGAGCTTCTTTGGTGAAGTTGTCTTCTATTGCTAAATGACAAAATGAATGATGAAATTCAGTTGCTATGCTAGAAAAACAAAAAACAAACCATGGTGGTTAATCCCTAAGGAAAACTGGACTTCGGTTATGAATCATCTTTACCAGCAATCTTGTAAATCTTAAATAAAAGTCTTTATGTCCTAAAAAGCATTGTGAATAAACATTTTCTTTTAAAACCCTGGCAGAAAGGATTCTCCTCCATCTCTAGTTCCTCTGCATTCGAGGTTAAAGAGCATGCCACCAGCCCTCAGTGATTATTTGAACAGAACTTGCCTTGTGCAAGAGACATCAATGAATAAGGCAAGCAAGAAGTCTGCTGTTTTTATTGCATGCTTGCAGGGCTCCTCATATTGCTGAAACTACAATGAAGAACTTGGAAGCACATAATAAAACCAACCCATTGGCTGTTATGGTATTAGTAATTTTTCTGCAAAATGAAAATAAATACACTTTGTTATCAGATAAATCTTTACGACTTGCCCATCTTTCCCTAGCCAGCACACTCCCCACCACCACCCCCCCAAATCTCTTAGATGTCTAAGATTTAGAGTTTTTTCGGTGACTTGCGAAAGATACACATTATCTAATTAAGCTATGACAAGGTCTGGGTAAAGAAAACATAAATTCAAAATTGAGGAAAATATTTTTTTAATTTTAAAAATGTGGCTAGCTAGACAATCAACTTCTACAGACAATAAAAGTGTAGCTCTGTGTGTTATAAACTATTTATGACATGTTCAAGGAAGTTTTTCACCCAGGCAGAAAATATCCTTTTAATAAGCCCTTTTTACTACAAGACTATATTATTGGTCTCTTCTTTATTGTTGTTTTCATATTTTCAGCATAAATATAGTGCAAAAAAGACAAAGGCAATGCAGCACAAAACTGAAATGTTATACAATTTGCTAAAATGATGAATAAAATTAAAACTGCCTGTCAAAGCAAAATGAAAAGCAATTTTGTTTGCAATTTTCATAGCAGCTATGGAAAAGCAGCCAAATTCATGAACTGCATGCAGCCTGCAGTTTATAAGCATCCACAAGAAGGTGCTTTGATTAGTAATAATATCAAGATGAACGGCCGTTTAAAATTCAGAACATTCTAGCCTAGCTATTGGCCTTCTTCTGAAAGATTCTGTTCTTTGATCCCCAAAATTTACCTTACAGTTAATATCAGATTATCAAGATGATTATGAACTGCCTTAGAAAGCTCGTGTTTGATTCTAAATTTAAATTTCATCAATCATTCCAAGCACTAACACCTGTGAAATATGCACTCAGTGCTCTTATTCCTGGGCCACTCACTGGGAGCCCAGAGCACAGACTGCAAACGAGTAGACAGAGAAGGGCACAGCATGCTATCAAATTTTAAGGAGGGAAATTTCTACTGAGTTCAGTGTCTGATTCTTGAGTGAAAGGGTGGGTGAGTGAGTGAGTGAGTGAGTGAGTGCGTGAATGAATGAATGAATGAATGAATGAATTAGTTCAATTCCATCACTGTACTCCACATTGTTTATAATACTCAACATTTAATTTAGATGAAACAATGTTTTTTGGGGTGTCAGGAAAGGCCAGTTAAGGAACTACTGTCACAAAAGGACATTGACATTATACAAATATTAATAGTTTTGCCAAATTGTTGGGACTCAACCATAGAATTTTATCAAGACATAATTAAATAAGAAATTTAGGTTATCTCACATTCAGCTAAAAATAATGCACCAGCGAAATCCTTCTCACTGAAAGTTGTCCATGGCTGACATCAATTTTTCTATTTTACAATCTACTAAGGTAAAAACATAAGAAAATACAAACATTCTATTAAAATTAGTATGTCAATACTCATTTCAAAAAAGATATTGATAAAATTCAACAAAATTAATAAATGTTCCATACCATTATCTTGGCTCATGAAAACCTTTCCAACTTTTCATACAGCAGGTTCAATGTGAAAATCTTATTTTACAATATCCATTAGTAAAGTCATTCATAAGTTAAAATAGTGGGGTTAAACAAAGCCACAGATATGTAAATTATGAATTTCAACTTCAGACACTGGATTATAATAATTGAGAGTTAATTTAGAAAAAGTGGAATTTCTTGGGAAGGACTCAAGGAATTTCTTGAACAAGGAAGCTGGTCTTTCAACAGAAGAAATAAAGGTCAGCTTTCTGAAATTTGCCTTCAAATGTCTACAGATCCCAGTCATTAAGCACCATAACTCCTGCAGACAATTCTACTGTCAGTTGTCACCTGTTTCTTGCCAACTTCTAAGCATGCTACATTAGCAATTAGTAATACAACATACCCCCTTAGGGCCTCCCTGGTGGCACAACGGGTTAAGTGCAGCACTGTGGAGCTGTCAGCGGCTATGGCGTGAGTTCAATGCCCGGCCAGGGAGATTCACACATAGTGCAGCAGACCTCTCCTGCCT
>PVIJ01003358.1:97090-137212 GCA_004024925.1 Scalopus aquaticus | reverse complement strand
ATACAAGCTGGGGTTCAGGCCAGAGGCGTGGGGCGGCGAGAGGGTTCACCAGAGACAGAGTGGGGAGCAGAACAGGCAGATCAGAAATACACTGCTGAGGGGAGCAGCGGGTGAGGCAGGAGAGGTCTGCCCCACCATGTGGGAATCTCCCCCGCTGGGCATCGAACTCGTGTCGCTGCTGCCGACAGCTCCACAGCGCAGCGTTCAACCGCTGCGCCACCGGGGAGGCCCCAGTAGTGATTCTTTTTTTTTTTTTTTACTATAAATATATATTTTTATTGTTATTTATGTCTTTTACATTTTGTATTCCCCTTGGGTAGCCCACCACCAATTCACCCGTGATCCATCTTCATGGTCCCTTGTGTTCTTTTCTATTCCATTTTGTGCCCTAGTAGTGATTATTTCTAAGATTTCAGGCCGGGTAGAGACAAGCTGTTTGAATCCCTGCCCTGTTCGGACTGCGATGTGCAGTGCGTGTGCGCAGGATGGCCGGGTCCCCTCCTCAGCCCTCGCAGCCAATCAGCGTGCAGGCTCCTCCCACTGCACAGGTGCGGGGAGCTTGCGCACCTTCCCAGGGCAGGTGAGCGGCAGACCGGGCTCCCTCCAGACTGCCTTGCCCGCAGCTCGGTTCCTGCGGGCCTGTGGCTCTGAGGAGCTGGTGTGGAATTCAGGTGTCTTCAGGGGCCAGGCAGGCGAGATCTGAAGGGCGCGGCCCAGACAGGACGGTGTGGGGTGTGCGGTGAACTGGGAGCGCCAGCACCCGGCAGGTGTGCACACGTGACTTCTTTGATGGACCACGAGGGCCACACGAGACATGGTGGCAGGGGCCTGGTGTGGCACCCCGGGCAGGCAGAGCCGCAGCGGGCTCGAGCAAGAGGACCGGGGATCTGCTGGGCGTGGGAACCAGAGGGGATGTCTGTCTCCCCTTCCGACTCCGGGGCATTCTTGGGGGGTTTTACAGATGGCGGTGCAGAGAGATCCAGGCCCTCTGGGCCAGACAGGCCTGACTTTTCGTCCTGTCTCTGCCGCTCACATTTTTTAGAGAGTAAATTAACTTCTACGAGCTTCCCATTTTTCACCCCCAAAGCTGAGCTTTGTTTAGTGCGCATTCATCAGTCCACACGGTGCGTCCCCTGTGCTGCCTTCGTCTCGGCTGCTCTTCGGAGCGGCAGCCCAGTGCCTCGCTTGCACCGGAGATGCGTCCTCTCTCTCTACACCCCCCCAGCCCCCACCCCGCCCTGCTGGCGCCGTATCATTGCATATCCGGGAACTCATCTCTCTGACCTCTGTCCCCACAGCTGGGTCGGGGCCTTCATCATCGCTTACCTGGGTGACGCACAGCAACTTCCTCGCCCACCTCTCCTTGGTCTTTGCATCTATTCTCAATTTAGTAGCGAGGGAGATGCAGGTTAATGTTTAAGTCAGACCACGGCGTTCGCCATGGCTGCTTCTCTCGGGAAAAAGCCAGAGTTCTTGCAATTCCTTTGAAAGTATCAACGCTCTCCATCATATTGGCCCCCTGAAACCCGCCCCACACCTTTGTGACTTCAGCCCTGGGGGCCTCCTTCCTCTTCTTCAAGCACCCTTGGCCAGCTCCGGCCTTTGCACCTGTTTCTTCTGCCTGCAATACTATTGGCCCAGGTGTCCACACGTTGAGCTCTTCATTCTTTTTGGTGTCATTTGTCTTCTCAGTGGGGTCTTCACTAACCTTGTACAGATTGTCCCGGACTCCTCGTGGGGTTACGTCCCAATAACCCCAATGGAAGTTGAAAATAGTGTGAGTCATGAATATTTGCTTTTGATCCATTGAACAGACAACATCACAGCTTAGCCTAAGTCACCTTAAACATGCTTAGGACACTCACCTTAGCCTACCGTTGGACAAAGCCTACTTTGCAGTGACATGTTGAACATCTAGTGTAACTTACTGAAGGCCACACTGAAAGGGCGAAACTGTGGAGTTTCACTGGACACCCTCTTGATCTCACAGCTGACAAGAGGTGCCGGTAGGGGGCGCTGTCCAAATGTCTTACCACATACCGGTAGCCTGGGAGAAGATTGAGATTCAAAATTGAAAGTACAGGGGCCTCCCTGGTGGCTCAGCGGTTGAGCGCTGCGCTGTGGAGCTGTCGGCAGCAGCTATGCGAGTTCGATGCGCAGCCAGGGAGAATCCCACATGGCGCCGCAGACCTCTCCTGCCTCGCCCGCTGCTCCCCTCAGCAGTGTATTTCTGATCTGCCTGTTCTGCTCCCCACTCTGTCTCTGGTGAACCCTCTCGCCGCCCCACGCCTCTGGCCTGAACCCCAGCTTGTATGTATAAATAAAAAATAAATCTTTAAAAAAAAAATTGAAAGTACAATTTCGAAGAATGTGTGTCACTTTTGCCCACTCATAAAGTTGAAAAAGTTGATCCATTGTAAGTCAATGACTATCTATTATTCAATTTGACCACCCGTCCCTATTCTTTCCCTCTTCGTTTCCAGCTTAGTGTTTATTGTTACCGCATATTATGTGATTTACTTATTTATATTGTTTATTGTCTCTCTTTCACTACAAAGCCCAAAGAACTATTTTATTTGCAGCTTCCCTCACCGCAGTCCCCCAGTACACATACGTGTTAGTTCCTTCTTTTGTAGTGCTTTCTCATCAGGAATAAACTTGCCCGCTTCCCACCATTTTATTCAATCTGATATTATTGAATCAAAGTGTTTTCAACTTCAAGGATCTGTGGCCTCTGATAAGAAGTTAGCTCTCACTGCTCACCAGCGAGTGGAGCGGTGGGGTCCCCAGACTAGCACTGCCCATCGCCTGGGGCCAAGTAGAAATGTACCCTCTTGGCCCCCACCCAGCATCAGCTGAATCAGAAACACTGGGAGGGAACCAGCAATACTTTGACAAGCCTACCAGGCAGTGCTGAGGCAGGTGCAAATTGGAGAGCCAGCCACTGCCTTGCTTGAGCTGGTTTATAAAGTGGTTATAGATCTGAAAGTCAGTAGGCAGAATGAGGTTCTGGAAAATGGCTGTGGAATGGGGTTCTGGACACCTGCTATCGGCTGATCTTGCAGGTGTCACTTCTCTGCTCTGGAGCTTAGGGTCCTTAGCTATGGGACGAGGTGATCCCTCAGATCTTTCCCCAGTGGCACATCCAATGAGTCTGTGGGGACCTTGATGCTTTCATTGGGTTCTAGGAACACCTCCCAACATTCCTACCCCTGCCCCATACCCCCCGACCCCGAGCTCCCCCTCACATTATATTCCTGGACACCAAAGACCTGTGGCTGCTGCCTGGTGTCTTGTCTCCAAATATTTTATCACCAACAGCCCCCACAAAAGCTGCCCCCTATTCGTTTCACTTAATTGTTACATACACATGATGTGCTACACTTACTGCATTACGAGTCACACAAAATGGAAATTTAGACCGAGCTAAAATATCACAGCAGAGGCGCTCCCATCTTTCCCTGCATCTCCAAGGACACATGGGTGGGTCTGCTCCATGGAAGCCACTTGTTTGGAGACCTCCATGCTTTCGCCTCCCTTGCTCCCTGCCAGACAGTGACCCCTTCCCAGCAAAATGCTCAGTCTCATTGCAAGTGGCGCTTAGTTACTTCCTAAAAACAATGCTTACATCAATTCATAGAGAATATTCTCCTTTCAGTGAGTGCTGATCTCTCTCTCTCTCAGCCGATATGCCAAGTGCTTTACTAAGTCTCACTTATTATCTCCATGAACACTGAAACGGGGGCGATTTTTCCAATACAGTGAGAAACCACAGTTTAACAGTCAGGTCAAGTCACCTGCTACGTTCACTCGGCAGGAAAGTAGTGGCAGAACCAGAAATCCCTGTGATGACAGCCGAAAAGCTTTCCCAAGGATATTTGCCAGTCAGGAGTTGTTCTTTAGCACAAAGGCGTCATGTCGATTTCTAAATGTGGGTTTTCGTGAGGTTTTGGTGAGTTCTTCCTAAGGCTATTCGCTGTAAAGCTTGTTTCTGTTCTGCAGAGATGGGGCCGACTCTGAGCTTGGAACATGGGCTGCTAATGGAACTCCCTAGCCCTGCCCTGGGTCTCGGGACTTGGTGTGGAAAGAACAGGGGATTTACAGGGGAGCCCAGAACAGTGCTTCAGGACGGACTCACTTAATTAGAACCATGAGGTCGCTGGGAAGAGAGAGCCATCTGCAAACAGCCCCGTCTTGCTTACGTCACCTTGAAAACTGTCATTAATGTCCCTTGGGGAGTAGCTAGCGGGGCTGAAAGCGCGCTTGCTTTTTATCATAACTGATTTTCCCCCATGATTTTCCCTGCAGTGAACCTGCCCCCACGTTTGCATGAACTTGATCAGCCCCACATTCAGCTGACATAGGATACGGAAAATCTCTCACTCGCGTTTGTTTATTTGCTGCATCAACTGACAGAATGTGGTGACTTTGGTAGTCTCCGAGGGGCTGAAAAAAAAAATCTCAGAAATCTGACTTTATGGAGTTAGGTTTTCTGCCACTGAGGAAGATCTCCATGTTAAAGGTTTGTTTACAAGGAATTGCTGTTTCCACTTGTTGGAGCAGCTCTTAAACGTTCAAAAAAAAAAAGTTGTTTTTTCCAACCACTAAGTGGATCTAAACATTAAGTGTTTCTGAAGTTGGTTTTCCAGCTCCTGGGTTGCAGGGATGAAACACAAGCCCCCTCCCTCCACTCAGCCACCCGTAATGCAAGAGCGTAATATTTTGAAGAATTTGTTAAAATGGCCCGTTGTGCAATATTTATATTTCATTCACATCAGCACAGGGCCATGTTGACACAGAGTCCGTTGTTGCTGTTGGCTGCTCATCCACAAAGCCCAGCTTCCCTCTCCCCCGCTGCAGCGAGTCTGCTCCTGGGGGCGGCCGGCCTGTGAGCCCCGCCTCTGCCGGCGCTGAGGCGCTGAGCCCCTGAGCCCACAGGCCTCCTCTCCTCAGGAGAAGGGCATACAGAAGTGGAGGGATAGGTCTGTTGGAAAGGATTTAGAAATTTCCCTGAGTCTAAGAATTGACACGTGAGGGAGTTAGCTGGCTCCCTCTGCCCCCACAGGAAGGAAAGTGACGCCCTCAGTGGTTTTGTCTGAGTCTGTATCTCATGCTTCTGTATGGTTGTCGCGATCACATAGCCTCAGAGGCGCTCACATTCTGTTCCTCAAACCCAGCTAGAGGGAGAGGGAGCCCCGGAAATGCCAGGCAGTGTGATTTGTGGACTCAGGGAGGTTTGCAGAACCAGCCGGGCCCCTGGTCTGAGCCCTTTCCTCCCCCAGGACAGGGCCCGGAGGAGCAAGGAACCTTTTATCTCACTTTCTCCCAGTCTCCTCCCTGCGCCACACACACACCCTCTCCCACACGCATAAACACTCTTCTCTTTTGTCAGCTTTTCAGCCACAATCTTTCCCAAATTCACAGCCAGCTTCTGTTGGCAAAGGTTGCAGTGCTGCTCCCTCCGTGAGAAATATTCCTATATCAGTATCCACGAAAAATAAGTTTCCTCAGAATGCCATTGCCTTTGTATCGGGATTGTTAGCATGTGCTTTTGTCTTGGCTTTGGCAGGAAAGAGAGAGAAAGAGAAGGAATGAGAAAGAATAAGAACGATGGAGGGAGGGAGACAGAAGGAGGAGGGGAGAAGAGAGGAGAGAAAAGGAGTGAATGACTTTGGTGAGTTCGTCCCACAGGCTGCTCGGAATCCCAGACTGTCTTCGGGTTATGGGGACAGAATAAGAGAAGAACAGAAAACTCAGGTGTGCGTGTGTGACTACTGTGAGGCTAACCTGAATTTCCTCCTGAACTTTTCTTCTGGTCTTTTTTTAAAAAAAAGAAAACTGGTGACAAAGCAACCAACCACCCCGATGTCTGGGGTGCTGTCAGGTCCTAGGGTTATAGGAATGCGGCCTTGGCAGCGAGAGGCTGACCCCCTCCATGGGGCCTGTTATCTTCTGGCTCAGCTGACCCAGGTCAGCTGAGAGGTGAAGAATCCGGGTCCATGCATATCTGAGTCTCCCCAACATTCTCACTTTAGCCAGCATATTCCTAGTTCAGCCTGTGTCCCATGAGGGGTATAAACTTAGAAGAGAAACCTGTAGGTAATTAACAGTCCTGCGTGTCTGTCATTCCTTTGATAAAATGTCTTGGGTGTGGTTTTCTCAACATGCAGTTGATAAAACGCATCGGCGGTGTTCCATTTCATTTGACTTTCCATTATTATGTTTTGTTTTTTTTTTTTCCAATGAGAATGTCTTAATGGCCAGCTTCTGTTTTCAATCATGGGGGACATTTCTAGGGATTTATTTTTTTTTTTTTTTTACATTTTCCAATAAGAAACATATTCGGATCCTTTAAAGGTTAGACGTGAACTATGGCAAGGCGGTGATACTAGAAGAAAAGTTTCCCTGCTGGCTTAAATTAGCAGAAGTGTGTGTGCATGTGTGCGTGTGTGTGCACGCCTGTGCGTGTGGATGTGTCTCCTGGAGAACTTCACAACTCCCTGACTCAGGGACAAAGATCCTGCCATATTCCTTTAACATTTTTGTGAGTTACCATACAGCTTTACTAATGGATGACTGAAGAAGGAGGTACCTCACTCAGTGCATCGTTTTGGTTTTAATTCCATACTAATTCTGGAGGGAGGGAGGGAACTCCTCGGGGCTTTTCTCCTCGGGCTGGCAGCTTGCACCACAGAATGGGGGAGTGTGATTAGGTTTTATATAGGACTGAGCTGGCGAGGATGCGAACAGAAAGAGCACTGCAGGGATTTCCAGCTCACAGTTTTGAAAAAGCTGAGTCATCTGGATGAATCCCCTGGTTTTTTAACCCCTGGAAGCCCCAGCAAGTCAAGTGTGCCTTGTCACTGCGTGTGAACGTGAGGACGCGGTGGCGGCTAAGCCCCTCTGCGTGTCCTCAGAGCCTTAATCACCCTGGAATGGAGCCTGCCCTGGCTGGCTGGCAGGGGCCTGCTGGTCTGCATCATCCTGTTGAGGTGTCTGGCCCTGCTCTGAATTCTCTTCCCCTTTCTTCTTTGGAGCCAGTAAGTGGCCGAGACTTTGCCCGGTGCTTGTACATTCAGATTCTCATCTGGCCAGTTCATATCTCTGATCTTTTTTTTTTTTTAAGATTGATTTATTTATACATACAAGCTGGGTACAGGCCAGAGGCGTGGGGCGGCGAGAGGGTTCACCAGAGGCAGAGTGGGGAGCAGAACAGGCAGATCAGAAATACACTGCTGAGGGGAGCAGCGGGCGAGGCAGGAGAGGTCTGTGGCGCCATGTGGGATTCTCCCCGGCCGGGCGTCGAACTCGCATCATGAGCTGCCGACAGCTGCACAGCGCAGCGCTCAACCGCTGAGCCACCAGGGAGGCCCCAGGTCTCTGATCTTAAGACACATCTCTTCCTCCTACTCTCAGCCACGTGTAGGCTTTGGCTTTCATCCTGGAGTTGTTTCCATAGATTCTGGCCCTTGGTTGAGCCTTTAGCACCCCCCACCTCCACACCCTCAGGACTTGTGGCCCTTGTGGCGCGGGCCCAGATGTGTTACACTGTGCTGCCGCAGCCCTGCGTGTTCTGGTGGGATCGACCTCTCACCCTGCCTTCTCCGGGCAAGCCCCCTCTGAGAGCCCCATGCCTTCACATAGGGGTGTGTGCACACCCAGAATGGAACTGGCTGCTACCGAAAGGCAAGTCCCACTTTCACCAATCTTCAACCCAGAGCCAGACCCTGGTATTCTCTCTTGGAAGGATAAGCCCCATGACTAGCACTGGGGACACCTGCTTCTGCTGGCACCGCCGTCCACTGCTGCTGCCTCTGCAGCCAGGTCAGAGGAGGGCCAGCACCTGCAGTGCCGACCCCGAGCCCACGATGCCCAGGCAGCAGATGCCTCAGGCTGGTCACTTGACAGCTGGCACTACCACCCCCACTTCTTGTTTGCAAACAGAGTCCTGAATCTTGCCTGGAGTGGCAGGAAGCCAAGTGCCCAGGATGATGAATCATTTTGTCAGCCGTCCTAATCATTTGTGCTCCTTGTTTATTTCCCAGTCCTTTTGCAGCCTTGCAGCCATGGAACATTGTTATCACATTAGGGGAAATCTGCTGGGAAGTTGTAAGAAGTGATTTGCTGGCACTAAAGGAAAGAAATGGGTGAGGAGAACGTATTTGCTGGAATGGACATGGGCAAGGGATGCCAGTGCCCATATATGGGAGTGAATGCCAGAGCCCAGCTGCTGGTCTGAGTTGCTTCTGGATGAATTGGTTCACCTCCTCATGCCTCCGTTTTCCCTTCGGTGAAATGGCAGTGATGATGGTAGCACCTATTTATAGGGTTGTTAAGAGAATTAGTGCATAGAACATAGAAAAAGCAATAAAGCATAAAGATACTTTTCAGGGTGAAACTCACAGCAGTAAAAATGGCCCACACTGGCCAGATTATGAGAAAATGATTGCTATCCCACTATGATTTGGAGAAGGTAAACTGCATACCCTCTGGTCCTGAAATGCTTTTCTAGAAATACAAAAATATTCAGGGATGGCCTCAACATAAAGATGTGCACTCCATAGTTTTTAACATGAAAACTTAAGGCTAGTGGGGAAATGTGGTAGTAGAATATTTCGTACAGAATAAGACACTAACCTTTTCTATTTAATACATAAAAGTATACTGAAAATACTGAAAGGGGAGGTAGATACCAAGTATTGACAAACTAGATGATTTAAAACATTTTCCTTTTTGTTGCTCTGAATGTTCTTTGTTTCCAACAATGGTCTTGGACAGCTTGTGTAAAAAGAGTGCATATATTATGATTCCATCTTTGTAAAACAAATATCATGATTTATGACAAGAAGCACTGAGTCTAGATTGTTATGCATAGGAGAATGTCTGGGGATCCATACGCCAATATGTAAATAGCAGTCATCTCTAGATGAATGGGATTCAATGTTGTTTTGTTTTTAAGTATTTATGCTTCATTTATACCTGATTTTACTGCAATGGTTATATAACATTTTGATTTTTTTTTTTACAAGATAAAAAAAAAAGAGCTGAGTAGCATGTCCTTTAATGGCCCTACTAATTTTGTTCCTCTGCATTGGGCCAAGTTGGAAAATTCTATATGTGCCAGATATCTGAGCTAATAAAGATTCCAAAAGAATCTTTCCCCCAGCCCCCAACCCCACATGTTAGTCTGGAGATATTTATATTTTCTGCCAAATATCTTCCCCAAATCATTCGGTATCGCTGATATTTTGTCAGTTTAATGGAGCCCAGGGATGTGACTATGCTGATTTATGACAGACCTCCAGAAAAGACTTTTTAACAGATAAAAATGGATATCATGAACTATGTTTCTTGAGATCCCCATGTTTCTATTTAAAGGTGTCTGTCTGTCCCCAGCCCTTTTAGTGCCCGAAGATGACTCTTTAAAGGTCCAATCACTGATGGCTTATGCCTGAAAGCAGGCCCCCATTACTCCCAGGGAGCCACTTCTGCCGTGTGGTTTCTGAATTCCTTGGCCCACCTGTGAGTATTAGGCATTCTCTTCTAATTCAAGTCCAGCTGTCAGTCCAGGAAAATTAGTTTCCTTTTCAGAGGACCTGGATTGATTGGTTGGAAATATAATTTGGTCCCTGTGTTTGAACTGGACCCGAGATCAGAAAGCAGCTTCAGACTGCACTGGCTGGCGGACTTCATCTCCGCGGAGAAGTTCAGAAGTGCAGCAAGAGACAGGAAAATCAGGGCTGTTTATACAGTCTCGTCTCTTTCTTTGCTTGAGTGTTTTAAAGAGGAAGAACGGTCCTCCAAACTTCTAGAGTTGGCAGCAGTACTATGATGTGCTGTCAAATCTGATTTCTCTCCCGACTCCTCTGTTAGCTAAAAGAGCGAAGACAGCTAGTGAGAGAGAGTGGGAAGGATACTTTCTGGGCATCTACTTTGTACGAGACACAGTTCTAGCTCTACCTCACATGCATTTGTTATCTCACTCCGTTCTCTATTTTTCCGAATAAAATGGGGTGAGAGTGTCTAGTGGGCTCAGACATCTGGATAAGTGCAGAGGGGCCCTCGTGCCAAGCCTGCCTTGTTTAAACCAAGTGGTTGCAGGGCCACACATAGGAATGAGCTTGTGGCATTAGGGAGTCAGAAAAATCACCCCACATCTCCATTCTCCGCCATCTCGTCTGCAGGTCCAGGGCGGTGATGGGAGGATGGAGATGATAACGACGACTCCTCCCTGAATGTCATTAGCTTGATGGCAGGTGTAAGTTGAGTGGAGCCCTGTGCACCTGGGGTTCCTAGACTGCCCGCCCTCTTTCTCCTCTCGACTGTCAGGGGAGCAGCAGTGCTTTGCTTTCAACGGCACATTTCCTAAGAGCAGATGGCCATGCAAAGGTGCTCTTCTCGCCCCTTCCCAGTCCGTGCTTGGGAATATCATTTGGTCCAGACCAAATGTTGAGCTCCAGGATGGGGAGCTTGCCCCAAATGCTGATTTCTCTCTGTCTTCAAGAGTTTTCCAAGACTCCAGTCACTGTGAACACAATCAGATGACAGGGCTTCGAGAACACTTGCCGCTCGCTGCAAACCTCTGGCTGACATGGCCCTGGGGTGGCCCTGGTCTGTCAGTTGGCAGCATGTGGGTGCACGCGCCTGGCTGTGCACGTGCCTCCAGGCCCTTCTTCCTGACTCAGCAGGAAGGACACTGGGTCTGTCCCAGCCCCGGGTCCCAGGCCACCAGCCACATCATTCTTTCCCTGAATTGACTTCCTTTTCCTCTTCTTCTTCCTCATTCTCCAGCAGGAGCTGGAGCCTGAACTTCACAACAGTGGAACGGCTTGCTCAGGCTCTCATCGTGAATGCATTATTTTAAAAAATTTTTATATACTAGTCCTGAAGCCTGTAATTGTCTTTATCTGAAATTCCTAGTCCTCAGCGGCTTTCTTAGAGTTTGGGGTCACTTGGTGCAGGGAGAGACGCAGGACAGGGTGGAGGCTTGGAGAAGGAGGGAGGCACAATTGACCAGGGAACTAGAGGGACTTGCATTTGCACTCGGGATCTCCTTTAAAGCCCCTTTACTGCACGTGGATGCTTAGAGGGTGGCAAGAGAGGACGAAGAGAAGAAAATACTCTTTTATTCTGCTATTACTGCCTGCCAGGTGCAGTGTTTGAAGCTTCCATTTGCAGTACTTTGTCACTGTTACTTGACTGGATATTTAATCTACTTTTACTGGAAATAGGTTTAGAGATAAAATGATTTGCCTAAATTCCGACTATATCAAAGGCAGAGCCCAGATTAGTTCAGGTTAAAACAAAAGAAGACAGATGAAATTGGTCTTAAAATGTATGTCTCCTTTATGGGCTCCAGACAATAGACCCTAAAGATATTTCAAAATCACAGCTAAAAGACAGTGTATAAAACAAATGAATTTATAAAACTTGTACCATTGGAAATAAGTAGGGAAATGGACAGCTTATCTTATTATAGGTGAGCTCTTGAATTTTTATTTGTGTAAGTCCTTTTGACTGTGTAGGATAACTTGAAGTAGTATCTGAATGCTACAAAGTTTTCTGGGCTGTCTTGGATCACTTCATGAAAGATATTTGAAAACGAATCATTTATATGCAAATTGTAGCTGCTAGGTTTTGAGAATTACTCTATTTTCTTAGGTAGTTTAAACTACAGGAAGTCATTTTAATAGTGTTCGCTTTCTTAAAAAAATTCTTAGATAATAGAAAAGTTAATGTAAGCCCATCCAGTTCCAGTCAAATTATCACAAATTCTAAGAGCAGTGGGTCTGAATTAATAAGATTTCTTTGCAGTGCAGAATGGATGTATTTACACAAAGTGGAGACAGAATGAAGGCGCAATCAGAATCAGATGCAATTAGGGTGGGAAATGCCCTAACTCAAAAAAAAAAAAAAATCCTTTGATTTTTCAGGAATAAAATGGAAATTCTATCTTGTGACATTTGATCCTGTGTCCTAATCTGAACAAGCTGTTAGTCTATGAAAAAAGTGAGGATATATCAAGGTGATTTGAGTTTCTGCGTTAAATTTCAGTTTCAGCATAGGCTTTATGATTAGACAGTCTGAGGGGCCAGTGGAGACTTTGCTGCTTCTTTATATGGTTGAGCCAGTTGCTTAATCTAAGAGACGCTATGCCTCTTTAATTTGGAGTGGTTTCGAGAAATAAAACAAACGTATGTAGAGTTGGCTTCATTTCTAGCATAAAGTAGGAAGCAGAAAGGGGGTCTGTCATCATTGTGTCATATTTCAGGGTTTTCCGACTTCTTTAAATTTCTTTTGCATTGTGGTGACACCATAACATGAGATCTACGTACCTGACAACGTTCTGTGTCTAGATTGGTCATACCACCTCGGGGCACAGTGTCCTGGTTGATATCTAAAACCTGTTGTCGTGCAGAACTGAGTTTTATGCGAATTAACTGCCAGTTCCATACATGCACCCCCCACAACGTGATCCATAATTTTAAAATACTGTCTGATGAAGAGTGACTCAGTGGAACAATTTCAAATAACTCCTTCATTGGGTACTTTTAAAACCATGATAGCCAAATTCCTCTACATTCTTCTTGAAGACTGAAATAGGGCAAGGTATGAAGAGGTGATTTGGGCTGTTCCTTGGAGGGGCAGACACATGAGAGATGAGGGGGGAGGCATACTCACATTTTCCACTGCCAGCAACGGTGAGACTTGACACAGAGAAATCCTTGAAAGAGCTTCATGGCTCAGTTAAATCTGCTCAAATACCAGGAAGGCCCTGCTAACATAAAAAAGACATCTGCAGTACATTTTGGTTGCAGTTGAAAACTGGACAAGTCCCTTGCCCATTCAATCACTAAAATTTACTTTCCCCTTGTGGAAGTTGAACATTTTCCAGTGATTCTTGTTTGGTGTTTGAATGGGGCAGTCAGTAAGTTAAGCCTTCTGGCTTGCAAAATCCTCAACCACGTGGGGTGCAATTTCCACTTCCCCACAATGGTCACTTAATGTAGTAATGCTACGTATTCATAGACTATCCTTTCCTTTCATCTCCTCTTGCCCCCTTTGGAAAGAGTCATTTTTGTACCAAAACAAAACAGAAAAACCACCCAACCCAGTGTAATTTTCCAGGTTCAACCAAACATCAAAGTACAGCAGTGAACACACAAAACCTATTTGTTGTTGGCACTTTCAAAATACTGTGCAACATTTTCTCAGTGGTGCTGATGCTTACTCTAGCTTTCAACGGAAATTGAGTAGAATTGCAAGGGAAGGAAATGTATAAAACATATGAAGGAGTATGGTTCAAAAGAGTCCAGGCTACCTATAGTTTGTAATATTTATTCCCAGTTGAATTTTATGCCTCTGGCTGTTCTCTGTATCATGAAGTATTCCATTTCTGAGCGTAGAAAGCAAAGGAGGAAATATCTAAGCTATAAAATGTCAAATTGCTTTCCAAACTTGTTCCAGTTTCCAACCACATCAAGAAGCGTGCCTGAAAAGACAATCAGCTTTTGCACTAACCAAATACATATACAATTATTTATTTTTTAAAAATTTTCCTTGGGTATGCATCATCAAAGGAATGTTCAGGGTTATGCTGAGGGTATTTGCCTTCAATTCCTTAAAAACTAGGTTTGTAGCTACAGTATATTTATCTTTTATTCCTTTAAAATTTTTGTAAATCAAATAAGCCACAATTCAATTTATTTAGAAAAAGGAGATCTACTGAGAACTGGATATATTGTATCCATTTTCTGGGAATAAGAGGCTCGTACCCTCCCAAAGAGCAACTTAAGGAGAAATAATCAAAACCTTACTCCCCCCTCCCACACTCTCCTTACAAATGGGAGGAGGATTAGAACCCTGATGAGATACAGTCCACCGAGATGTACCATTCCCAGGTCTTTGCAGAGAGTCGCTCATCCACAATCCTTGGAGAGTAGTTAGGGATTCCTGAGCATTTTTTGGAACTGGAATTTCATAAAGAGACACTAACACACTATCTTTTGCACCTCAAGACATTCAAAGGATTTCAGAAGATGCTGTGGCTAATGGATTATATTGATGAGTTGAGTATATGAATTTTAATTGCATGAAAAGTTGCTAACACTATAGTTAGAACAGTGCCAGTGTCCTACATTTGTATTAAGCATATTTTTCTGGACTTCCATTTTATTTTCTCTATTGGATGGTTAGTTATACTTACCTTGTTTCAAAATTTGTGGTAACATTTTCTGGTTTTTCCTTCCCTTTTGTGTTTAATGTTAAAATTATAACATGCATAGTTCATCCTGGTCCCCTAGGAGTTATCACCGCATCCCTATATATTGCCATTTACCTCACTTCTGTCCATTAGACTACCGTTTTCATTGATTTACTTCTTAGTTACATAATTTGCTAACTCATTAATATGAATATCTTCCTTAGTTTACTTGGCTGTGCTATAAATCCCACAGTGCATTGTTGCTCTATTTTGCTTTATAAGAGTCAGTTAGCTTTTCAAGAATTTGAGAAAAGATTAAAAAGAGCTTTTTAAAATAATTTTATACATACTGTTTCCAATGCTTGATTTTCCACAGACATCATCTCCTTCGAACCTGAAGAAACTCCTTTAGCATTTATTTTGTTAGGTGGACTGTTGGGAAGTTTGCTCAAGCCGCATGTATGAGAAATGTCTTTATGAAAGTTATCTATGCTGGATATAAAATTCTAGGATGACAATTCTTTTCCCTGAACACTTAAAAATTGCTGTTTCATTATATTCTTCCTAGCTTCGTTTCTGATGACATACAATGTCATTATTCTCATCACTGTGTTTTTTGCACAGCTTTTCTCCCAGTCTGTATCTGCTCTTTTCATTTTCTAATGAATTTCTTTAAAAGAGCAGGAAATTTTAATAAATCCCAGTTTACCAATCTTCTCCTGTATGCAGCATGTTTTTGATGTTGCATCTAAGAAATTTTTGTATGTCTCAAGTTTGCAAAGATTTTCTCTCATATTTCCTTTCAGAAGTTGTAGCTTTATGTTTTATGCTTAGGTCTAACAATTCATGTTGCATTGATTTCCTTAATGGTTTTAAATGCAAAGATGGATGTAGGATTACTGAGTCAAGCTAATGCTTTTCTCACTACTTTGACTTGCCTTGATGTATGATGTGAAAGACCCTACAATTTTACACCATTTTCTACGTAGAACCTGTGATGGTCTTGGAAAATTTTTTTCCAAATGAGTTGCAGTTAATGTCAAAATGTGTTTCTGATTGAAGGGACATATTCGCCCACATTTTCTCACGTAGTTCATTGACTACAGAGACGTAAGTGAGCTGCAAAATAAAAATGACTTCTATCTATTGTTGAGTCACCCAATTACCTGATGAGGTTAGAATTTGAGTACCCAACAAAACTAAAAGAAGGTGGTCTTCATATCATTGTGGGTAGCCTGAATTTCTGCAGGAACGAATGATCCTTGCAACAGAGTCTTGCTTTCAGCAGTAGTAATAGCACAATTAAAATAGCATATTGTCAGATAATTAAAACTTTAACATGCATCTGAAAACCTTAAAAGAAAACTGTATCGGGCCTCCCTGGTAGCGCAACGGGTTAGCACAGCTAAGAGCTGTTGGTGGCTGCGACGTGAGTTCGATGCCCAGCCAGGGAGAATCTCACATGGCGCTGCAGACCTCTCCTGCCTCACCCGCTGCTCCCCTCAGCAGTGTATTTTGGTCAATCTGCCTGTTCTGCTCCCCACATTCTGTCTCTGGTGAACCTTCTCACTACCTCACACCTCTGGCCTGCACCCCAGCTTGTATGCAAAAATAAAATCTTTAAAATAAAAAGAAAACTCTGTATCCTTATAAATTCATAATTTACAGTCCTTATGTAATGTTAATACAGAAGATGTGCCTGAACACAATGAAGGTGGAAATAACCTAATCAGAGGGACATAGTTGAATTGTATGAATTCTCTCACCAAATATGAAATCTATCTTTAATGTAGAAATCTGGAAGTGTCAAAACAGATCTTTCTGTTGTTGACTTAGAGGCTAGCAAAAGTCAGGCTGGGGAAGAGGCAGTTGCCATTACTAACAGACCATATGACTTCCAGAACTTCTAGGACTCCAGACACACCTTATATCAAGTGATAAAGAGAAAATCCAGAGGAGGGTGAGCTGTCACTAAAATATCTACCCAGTAAGAAATACATTCACTTACTTCATTACTTCACTCACACATCTATTCATTCATATTCAGTATTCATTGAGTTCTTGGGTTCTTGGTCAGATCAAGGTCTTTGGCAAGATCATTGTACATAGGATCTTTCTGTGCTCAAGGACTCTACAGACTAGGCTGGACATTTAAACTACATACATAAAGAGAAAAATTGAAAAAGGCAAATGGAACTCAAAAGAGAAATACAACACGTATTTTCTCAAAGAAATCACAGATTTTTCTGTGGGAGGGAGTTCGACTGTATCTTAGTAGAAAAGCGGGTATTTGAGATAGAAACTTAAGTGAGCAAATAAATAATTTATCCAGATATGGTAGGATAAAGTATTTCAAGCTGGAGAGAGGGAACAAAAGTATATAGTAGGAGAGTCTACAGACTGCTTAGGGAACACTGAATTATTCAAAATTACTTTTAGCTGAGATTCAGAAGAACAGAAAAATGAAAAATCTGAAAGTGTCCTTATATTCTATTTATATGTTCTGTGCTGCCCAATGGAATGTTAATGGGTTATTTGCAAGCATTTTCTAAATATCCAGGTGTTTTTTCTTTTTTTGTCCTTTAAGTGGCTTTATAACTATAGACAGGCTACAAAGCCTTAATGAAGCTTCTGTCAACATCAGCCAATTTGCTTTAGATAATTTTCCACATTGGGTCCAGAATATTTCATTGCAGCTCAATTAGCATCAATCCCGTGATGGTTAATTTTAGGTGTCAACTTCACTGAGCCACCGGGTGCCCAGATATTTGGTCAAACAAAAATTATTCTGGCTATTTCCATGATGATGTTTTTAGGTGAGATTAACATTTTAATTGGTGGACTGAGTAAAGAAGATTGTCCTCCTTGTATAGGTGGGCCTTGTCTAATCAGCTGAAAACTAAGTCGTAAGTCTGAACTTCCTTGGAGTAAAAGAGAACTGCCTTGCCTGAAAGTCTCCAAACACCAGCTCTTTCTGCCTAATAGTCTTAGAGCTTGGATGTCAGCATGTCCTGGTTCCATAGGAGCTGAACTGGGAAATAAGATTTTCAGAGTCTGAGTTTATCAGCCTCCTTAATCACATTAGCCAATTCCTTATAATTTCTTGCAATAAATCAACATCTATATGTATTTTTATAGGTACATCTATAGGATATATATCCTTTATCCTACATAACATCCTATATCATATGTCATAGAATGTAACCAGTGTGTGTGTGTGTGTGCGTGCGTGCGTGTGTGCATGCGTGTGTGTGTGTGTATGTGTGTGTAGAAAGTCTTATTGGGGTTAGAGCATTTAGATCATGTGTATAGAATGTGTATTGATCTCTGTAAAGCACAATTCTGTAAACATAGAGGAACTATATATACCTTACACATAGGGTGTTCTGTTTCTCTGGAGAACCTAATACAACAGCTTTACTTTTGCTGATTAACATATGTAAGTAAAAATAGAATCCCCATGACTCCCTTGCTATGAAAAACAATGTTTAAGAGTCATAGCCCTTCTTGTAATCCAGGTAAGAGCACAACACCCTGCTCATGCCAGCAAATGACCCTTTCTTAGAATCTGACACTATTGCCTGGCAAAAGGAAATGATAGGTTTTGCAGGGCTGAGCATAGAGCCTTGTTCTTCCTGACCATTTCCATCCTGAGGCTGTATGGTTGGCTGTTAAAATGTTCGCTGCACTCACACTGGCAGATATTTTGTTTCCCTGAATCTGATCGAGAGTCATAAATACCTGTATGTAGCTCAACTCTTAAAAATAGCTAAGTAGCATCCCACAAACAGTACATACTTCCTGTTGAACCAGATGGAGAAATCTGCAGTGGACCAAGCCAACCCAGAGAGAGCAAGGCATTCCCTGGGACCTGGCCACTCATGCCAGAGGTGCTGGCACTCTAGCAAGCATAAAATGTAGTCTAGACCTGGTCGAGCCCATAGCTCCTCCAGGAAACCAACTCAAAGTGAGGAATTTGGACTTGTATTTTCCCTAGTGGGAAAATACTTAGAGATCATTCATATGATACTGGATGATTTTGTATAAAAGTGATGTTTGTATTTTCCTTCTTCGAACTCCTTGGATTGCATTTCTCTTTGGAACTCCCAACTCACTTTATTTTTCTAAGAGCATTCATTCAACAAGCATCGAGCACCGCTTGCATACCTCTGCCATTTAAGGTCCATCTTCATAATCTCTGAGTTCATATTGGTCTATATCAGCTTTAATATTTCCTCCAACACTCCAAACTACCTCCTTCTGGTAACTGGACTATAGGTTACTCATCTCCTTTTCTTTCCTCTGGCTTGATGATTTGTCCCTTTTTCCCTCTTTGGTGCAAAGGATCTTGATCTAATGTGGCAACTATTTCCTCTACATAATGATGGGTTGGGAAGAAAGAGGTGGGTTAACTTTCCTAATAGTCAGCAATTGGAAGGCGTTACCTCCACCAATGTCAACTGGCTCTTCCCCTCAGTCTCCATATTTTTTTTTTAAGTATATGGCAACAGGGGAAGGTCTGTGCCTTGACTAACTTTTTTCTTTCAAGTGAATAAGTTAATAGAGATTTTTAATGGATTCCTCAGATTTTTCTCCATTTATCTTGCAGATTTGAAGCAGAACACCTGCTTTTCTTGTTCATACGTTAGTGAAAATTCTGATTCTCTTGCTTCAGAGTTTGTGACTAATCGGAAGGTAGGAAAAGGAGATAATGTAATTTATTTGAGCACTCACTTGTCAAGTATGTCCCAAGACATAATGAGTGACATGTTTTTCATGAATAAAAGGTATTTTTCTTGTGCTCATTGAATTGCAGAAGCTGAGCAGCTCACATATGTTAGATATGAAAAAGTATTTCCGAATTAATCAGTGGCCCACACTTTTTTTGCCAGAATCTTGCAGTAGAGTCATTTCAGGACAGGGGATGGCAAACTCTTTCTGTAGAAGGCCAGATAGTAAATATTTTCTGCTTTGGTTGGCTGTATAGTCTCTGTCACAAAAACCTAACTCTGCAGTCATGAAAAGTCATAGATGATGCCTAAACACACAGTAGTGGCATTGTGCTAATAAAACTTTATTTGCAAAAACAGATGGTTGGATTGTTTTGGCCCAAGCTCCCAGTTTAAGGTAATAAATTTAAGCCAATAGCATAAAAACCATAGTTATTGCTTAGAAACATCTCTCTTTCTTTTTCATTGATTTACCAAACTGTATAATTTTCTGGAGGACATCTTCATATATGTACAAGCCTGACCTCACCTACCACCGAAATCCTAGTGACTGTCTCACCATCTGGCTGACATCTTCTGACCTTCTAACACTTCCCCTCTGGTAACCACTATACTTTTTGAACAGAGTCTAAGAATTGTTTTTGTTGTGATTTGCTACTTCATTTGCTTTGGTGATTTACATTCCACATGTGAGAGAAGCCATCTGGCTTTCACTTTCTGATCTACTTCACTTAGCGAAATCACCTTAGTTTCTACCTGACATGGTCACAACAGACAAGACTGTCATCTTTTTAATAAGTGAATAGTATTCTATTGAGTATGTATCCCACAACTTCTTTTTCCGCTCATTCATCAATGGGCATTTGGACTGTAGAAACCTGTTTCTTAAAGGAAACGAAATAGAAACAATGTGTATTAGAGATGCTTGGAATGGATGGTAAAAATGTGGCTTCAGGGTTGGGTGTGGTAACACAGTTGGATAGGTGTCCACTTATACTCCTAAATCATCTACTATACAATTGGTGTACACCAATATTATTAATGCAGTTTAAAAAATGCAAATTTAGAATCCTTATCATAGACCTATAGTTTTTTAATCTCTGACAAATTGGACCTGGAAATCTGCATATCAGTCAGCAGCCCAGACTGTTTTTGCATAAACTTGGGAACTTCTATGACTCTAGAGCCACTATGTGTAGGTTAATTTACTAATGAAGTAGCACACCTAGGAGGAAAGATGTTGTCTGGGTGGGCATTTTTATTGTGTTTGTGTTGTGTTTTTATTGAATTAACATTAGTTCACAACACTGTATAGGTTTCAGATGTATGGTTTCTCACCTCAGAGACTATATGGTTCACACCATACCTCCCGCCAACTGTTGAGTCACCATCAACTGAGCTATTTGCTCCATTTCTTCCCCGCCTCAAGTAACTGTCATTTTGTTGTGATTGACTGACTGATTTTGCTTTCCTCCTCCTCTCCTGTTCTCTCTCTCTCTCTCTCACTCTCTCTCTGCTTTTGTTTTTCTTTATAGTCCATAAATCAGTGAAATTGTATGGTATTTGTCTTTTTTCCTTTTAACTTATTTCACTTAGCATAATCCCCTCAAGATTCATCCATGTTGCTGACAGCGGCAAGATTTCATCTTTCCTTATGGCTGAATAAAGTCTCTATATACCACATCTTCTTAATCCATTTATCTGCTGTTGGATTTTTCTCCATATCTTGGCTTTGGTAAATAATGCTGCAGTGAACATAGACAAGTTTACATCTTTTTGAATTAGTGTTTTCATATTATTTGGGTAAAAAGCCAGAAGTGGCTGTTTCCTTTTAATTCCAGGTACTAGAAATTAGTTGAGGGAACTAGTTTTTGAATTAACAAACATAATTTCAGATGCAGAAAATGCCACTGACCAATTGGGAGACTTTTAACCTTCCTCCTTCCCTCCTCCCTCCTTCCTTCCCTTCCTCCCTCCTTCCCTTCCTTCCTTTCTTTTTGATGATGCACGTTTGATATACTTTTTTATAATTGACGTAACACTGGTTGGCAACACTGTGAATGATTTGGTTGCTGGTCACACCTCTTCAGGTGCATGTTCCAACACCACACCGAACACCACGGCACCCATAGTCCTCCACCGCAGTTGATTGGGCCCCTCCATGCCCTGCCACATGCTATTTAATTTCCTTGTTGATAAAGTCAAGCTCACTAGCACCTAAAATACGGGGCATTGTGAGCAAGACATGAAATTATGATTATAAAGTACTTAACGTGTTTCCTAGCTATTGGTCAACAGTCACTTTGAAATAGGTGTTTTGAGGCAGCTGTTACCAATTTTTGATTATGTACTTAATAGAAAATTGTTCCCTTCAGCATCCCAGCAAAGATCAGCATATGTGATAGTGGCAGAAAGGTCAAAGGTCCAGCCTCTGGCCCCAAGAGACAGAAATGCGACTAAGAACCCGAGGTCTTTGCCTTCATAATTCAGTAGTGAGAAGGGTGGGAGCAGCCAGAGTCCCCAATGGCTCACCCAGCTAGAGGAAGAAAGCAAAGATAGAGAATAGGTTCTTGGGTTAGAACCCCAAAGAATGGTCTTCTACTCATCTCAGGACTAAATGTTTTTTCCTTTAAAGAGAATATGAATAGAATGGTTGGCTCTTAGGGTAAGAGTAATATTGACCCACATGATACAACAGGTATGTTTCATATTTTGCCTTAACTCCAGCAACACCACGAAGCAGTAGGTACCATTTGCGCTACATTATTGGTGAAGAAAATCCAGGTCAGAGAATCTGTGGGTTTTGTCTATCTGTGCGATTGGTAACGTGAGAACTGAGCTTGGCACACAGAGAATTGCCTGTCTCAGACTCTCTCTCTCAAGTCACCCTTTTCAGCACTACCTGTTCATCACAATCAACCTGGGAGTTGAAAAACATTAAGAATTTGCTCCCTCCAGCCCCAGAGATTCAGATTCCATTGATCGGGAATGGGACTCCTGCATTTGCATTTTTGAAAAAAGCCCACCCACTGCCTAAGAGGTTCTTAGGGTGTGTCCAGGGTGATGGTTACTGTCTTTGTCTTCATGCTTCTTAGTTATTTAAAGCTGCATGTTTTCTTCTTGTAAGTGACCCTCTTCCCTTATATGTGTCAATATTAACTCTGGTATCTACAAACATCTCAAATGCTAAATTGAGAGCAAGCCAGATACTAGGATATTTAAAATCCTTGCTTTGACGTCAAGCGTCCAAGATCAAACACTCTCACTTGTGGTCGCTAGTAAGTGTCCCCGGTGTTGGTCTAGCTCCAAAAAAATCATTGTCTTTGGTTTTTTGGCATCTAAACCCAGTCAGTTCCACAAACCGCTTTTTACTTCTGATCAAAGGCAATTCTAGGTCACTGGTGGAGTGGGTCTGGCCGGCTGGCCGTGCCTAATCTGATGGTGTCATGTGCTCCGAAGAAGGTGGATGCAAGAGACAGGCGTTAGCAGAGTTAATGTGACTGCAGGTAATTAGGGACCAGGCCCTGGTAAACTCTTATTTTTCTATCCTGCCTGAGCCTGCAGACTCTTAGAGCCCATGGACTATATAAGAGCAACCTGAGAATTGAGAAAAGGTGACTATATTGGGGTACCTTTTGAAACCCTGAAGGCAGGAAATAGGACTTGACCTGTGGAGAGGTTCTGTGGAGAAAGGGCTGAGGAGGAAGTGATGTCACTTGGCGCTGGATCCAGGCTCACTTGGTTTTCCTTTGATATGACCTGGGCCACTATAGTCCGTCTGTTGATGCCCCCCTTTTAAAATCTGTATTTGTATATTTATTTATTTATTTATTTATTTATTTATTTATTTTTAAGTATGTTTCAATTTATGCATACAAGCTGGGGTATAGACCAGAGGTGTGGAGTGGTGAGAGGATTCACCAGAGACAGAGTGGGGAGCAGAACAGGCAGATCAACTGAAATACACTGCTGAGGGGAGCAGCAGGCGAGGCAGGAGAGGTCTGCTGCACCATGTGGGAATCTCCCTGGCCGGGGATCGAACTCGTGCTGCAGTGGCTCCGGACAGCTTCATACTGCTGAGACTTAACCTGTTGCACCACCAGGGATGCCCTTTTTTTTTAATCTTTAACCTGGAGGAAATAATACCTGCCACTCACGGTTATATGTGAATCTCAAGTTTGGAAGAAGCCCACCACGAGAATTCATTGAGGGATGGTTCCTCAGGGTGATACTAATCAGACTTTCATCAGGGTCACTGTGTTCATGACAGGTATTTAGCAGTTACGTTGCAAGACCTGATTTTGTAAATTATATGGCCGTGACAGCACTGCTTTGAATATTTTTGTCAAATAGAGAGTGAAGGTTTCAAATACTCAGAGTTAAGCTGGTAATATTTATCCCGTTTGTTATTTTTGGTTGAGGTAAGGTTGGTTTACAACACTGTGTATGATTTAGGGACATGGGTTCACACTTCCTAAATGTAAGTCACTGCATCACACCCATCCGCCAATAGTCCTCCACCACAGTATGTGGGACCCCCTTCCCGGGGTGCTGCTATCTCTACTCTCCCCTTATTTCTGCAGTCAGATTTCTAAGGTCTGTTTTGGCTTAGTTTTGTCTGCTCATTTATTTTGCTTGCCTGTATCCCAGATAGGAGTGATCATCTGGTGTTTGTCTTTCTTCTTCAAGCTTAGTTTGTTTCGCATAGTCCTGTCCCGGAGCTGCTGATATTTAGAGTGAATCACCTTAATTTATCACATCTTCTTGAACTGATTTAGTTAAAAATTTGAATCAATAGTGTTCAATTTTAAATAAGATTACAGTCTATCTGTAGAGGGAATTCATAATTTTGTCTCTTGTAGGTTCTTAGGGAATATTTTTCCAGGTGTATGGGGAAAGTATCTTTGTTATGTTTTGATAGCCACCTAATTATAGTCACTATAATTTACTTTCATTAAGTTTAATAGAAAATGTAGCTAATATTAATCAGATTGTATTAATGTTTTTGAGGACTTCAAAGAAATCTAATGATACAGAAATCCCATATTAATGGTGGAGGCTCTTTATTTTATATGAGTATGAATGAGGAATAACATAATAGGGCCCCTCATTCGGGGTACAGCTGGAGGAAGCAGGGTGATTAGGCTTCTCTAAAGAGGCCGGACGGGTTTTATTTAAAGCAGTAAAATAGACTGGACCTGGTGGGCCTGATGCATCAGTGGGGTGTCATGGATTAGAGGTTATTCTTGTGGAGCTACGAAGTTCTCACCTAGAGTTTCTCAATCTGGGTCTGATGACATTTGGGCTGCAGAATTCCTTGGTGGGAAGAAACAGGCTTGTCCTGTGGGCGACAGAGGGACCTTCCTGGCCTCTCCCCTCTAGAAGCCAGCAGCAACCCCTCCCCAGTGGTGACAAGTGCCTGCAGACGTTGCTAAATGTCTCCTGGGGAGCAAAACTGCCCCCCATGGAGAGTCACCGGTTAAGCAGAGGGGCGGCTTCACCCCGGAGCAGATGCTCTCACCTGCTTAACATGATTGTCTGGGCTGGGGAAAGACAGCCCTGTCTTGAGCACG
Source organism: Scalopus aquaticus (assembly GCA_004024925.1). NCBI lineage: Eukaryota > Metazoa > Chordata > Mammalia > Eulipotyphla > Talpidae > Scalopus > Scalopus aquaticus. The sequence continues at coordinate 112,706 of PVIJ01003358.1, read as the reverse complement.
TTCACGCTTTTCATGATCAGTTGTGAGGGTTCAAGGAATGTTGAGCAGTGAGCCACGCTTGCCGCAGCTGTTTTAGAAGGAGTGTTTGATTCCATTAGAATCAGAAGTGGATGATGAAGTGTTATGTTTTTTGAGGGGTAAATAGCCACGGATAGATATCCGTGGGGGGTCACGTGTGTCAACAAGAGACAACCCTATGAGTGGGTCCAGGCCAGGTGCTGAGTGGTCTGAAGTCTCCAGCTGCCGCCTGGTGCCCCCTGCTCTCCTGTGTGATTAGATGGAGGAACCCCTCAGACACACTGTGGAGGCTGGGCTCTCGTTCACCCAGCTCATCTCTGAATACAGTGGCTGGAGGCGTGAAGCAGAACGTGAATAGATATTTGTTTGAAAGGTGAATACCTACAAGAACATTATGGGAGAGAGAAGCAGGCCAGGAGGTCTGGGGAAAGTTTTTGTTTTGCTACCAGTTGGTTGAGTAAGTCACCTCACCTTCCTGAAAATGCTGATGTAGGAAATGGGGGAGCCTTGTGTTAATTCAGAGTTTGTCTCAGCTGTGAAATCCCCTGGCTGCCGGCAAGTCACAGACAGCGCTGCATCACTGGGCTCTTAAAATCCTTCGGTACCTTGAGCCACAGGGGTTGGGTGTAGGGCAGGCGGCCCTGTGACTCAGGGTCTGCTGCACCGGAGGTGATGAGAGAGCTGGACCAGGGTCACCTCACAGAGCACTTGCTGCAGGGAGGAACAGACACAGCCAAGCTGCTGGCTTGCATGATCCTTTAAAAAAAAAAAAAATCACCATAGTCCCTTATGCTCTTTTATCCCGTTTTGAGCCCTTACCATCTCCCTCCTTTGCTGAATGTCTCTCTCTTATTTGGTTCCCCTATATTCCTGTTATAAGTGAAACCATTCAATATTTTTCTCTTTCTTTCTGGCTTATTTCGCTAGCATGATCCATTCTAGCTCCATCCATGTTGCTATGAATTGCATGTGTTTATCTTTTCTGAGTGCTGGATAGTATTCCATTGTGTATATGGACCACATCTTCTTGATCCAATCATCCATTTTTTGGCGTCTGGGTTGTTTCCATATCTTAGCTATTGTAAACAATGTTCACGGGTGAATCGGTGGTGGAAAACCTATGGGGAATACACAATAATGTAAAAGATATGTATAATAATTAAAAAAAACTATAAAATGAAAAATAAATAAAATAGATGAACAACAATAATAATAAAAAATTTGTTTATTTATGCATACAAGAACTGGGGTATAGGCCCGCAGTGTGTGTGTGGGGGGTGTGTGTGAGAGGATTCACCAGAGACAGAGTGGGGAGCAGAACAGACGGATCTATTGAAGTACACTGCTGAGGGGAGCAGCGGGTGAGGCAGGAGAGGTCTGCTGCGCCATGTGGGAAGCTCCTTGGTGGGGGATCGAACTCGCGCTATGGTGGCTCCGACAGCTTCATAGTGCTACACTTAACCCGTTGCGCCACCAGGGAGGCCCCCAAAGCTCACATGATCCTTTCGTTCTTTCTATTAAATATTTTTCTTAACAAGGATGAAATTATGAAAAGTCTAATACAAAGAAACTTTCTAACCAATAGTTAGATTGTGTGGAATCAAGGGGCACAGTTACATTCAACCTAAAGAAAATGTTCTCTTTGTTTGCACTTTAAACATTAAAGTTATTTCTTTGCAGGTATTTTGGAAATAGGTAATGCAAATTAATATATCTTTTAAGATATATCTGGTAGTTGAACTAAATCAGTCTCTCAAGTGTTCTTTGGCTCACAGAACAAGAATGTTGAGATGAATAATACTAGAAATTCATTGCCCAGAGTGAATTCCAGAGGGACTATTTCCCTAGAAGTCCAGTTATCATCCACACAAGCCAGTCAGTCAAACTGACCAGTTTCATACCACTTTGTGTGCTGGTGCCCTTTAAATTTACCAGCCCTTGGGGGCCGGCCATTTTCTGTGCCACCGCATGAATGGTATAAGCATTCAATAACACACACAACTCCTGAACTACTGGATATTAAAAAAACTGTAATATCTCTCATAAAACACCTTACACTTACACCGAAACAATGTGTAAGGCTTCTAGACTGAGTACGATCAAAGAAATAGCTCCTAGTAGTTCCAAATAAATCCACCGTGGTGTGAAAAACTGGAGACTAGATGAACACGTATTAATACATGAGCAGCCACCTGATACTGGTGACAGAAACACGTACTAATACGTGAGCAGACCACAAAATGATACCATTGAAATGTGAAAAGGTAGGGTGCAAGAAAATTGCAACAGAACAAAGACAAACAAAAACTGCCCCTCACCTCCATGCAAATCCAGGTGTGAACCCGTCATGTTTCAAGTTGCCTTCCTGTGCTGACTTAGCCGAAGTTACGTTGATAATGTTAACTGTAATTTATGGTCAAGACAGGTTTGATTGGCCATGCTGAGGATTTTCTGTGGAAAGTTAGGAAAGGCAGAGGTCCTGAAGGTTACCACAACTTCTTAATTAAGAAAAGTTTGAATGATCGCAGGCACAGATGTGGTCATCCCTGCTGCCACCCAAGGGTGCGTGAACAAGCATCATGGCTGGGCCTGGCTCTCCATGGCCGTGGAGTCAGCCAGGCAGCACCTTGGAGGTGTAAGTACGGTCGTAAGGAGTGGGGCGTGTGGGGAGCAGTAAAATGAGTACAGATTGTTGATGGTGTTGTGGGTGCAGAGCAGAAGCATTCAAGGCTTCCCAGGGCCAGGGAGTCTAGTGCCAGGGGGTAGACCCTGAGAATAAAGGGGCTTCTCTCTAGGGTGCATGAAACTAAAGTCACTTATTAACTGGGGGCATGGCGGGGCAACGACAAAGCAGAGCTTCAGAAATGTCAAGCCCTGGGAAAATGAAGAAAAGGATGGTGACTGAGGTGTAAAGGAAGACCCCTACCTGACACCAGCACTGTCTGTCGGGATGGCAGCTGAAACCCTAGGGACTTAGAGGCCAGCTTGGGTGGAAATGGCTGGTAAACAGGACGCCTGTGCCAAAAATAGTCACCAAGTTGCACGTGTTGTTTTGTTCAACAAACAATTCTGCATTTCTGCTCTAAGTTCCTCAGAAGGTTAGTGGAAAGATTCCATTAGAAATACCCCTGTTCCTGGGCCTCCCTGGTGGCGCAGCGGTTGAGCGCTGCGCTGTGGAGCTGTAGGCACTGCTCGATGCAAGTTCAACGCCCAGCAGGGGAGATTCCCACATGGTGCGGCAGACCTCTCCTGCCTCGCCTGCTGCTCCCCTCAGCAGTGTACTTCTGATCTGCCTGTTCTGCTCCCTGCTCTGTCTCTGGTGAGCCCTCTCGCCACCCCATGCCTCTGGCTTGTACCCCAGCTTCTATGTATAAATAAATCTTTTTTTAAAAAAAAGAAATACCCCTGTTCCTGAGGTGTAGGCTTCGTCTCAAAAGGGAGGCCGAGGCAGAAATATCAAATATAAATTCTGAGGTGCGACTACTTAAAACAGCAAACCCTAGAAGACTGGGCACCTGACCTCAATCTAGCATGAGAATGAATAAAAAGGAATAAGGAGAAAAAGTGATTTAGTTGAAAGTGACAGGATGTGTATCTGAACAGCTGTGAACTGATTGTTAACTCACATGCATTTTTGTAAACCAACAATACCTCAATAATTGAAAAAAGTGACATGATAAATAAAAGTAAGCATTTGTGGATCAACGTGTATGTGTGTGTGTGTGTGTGTGTGTGTGTGTGTGTGTGTGTGTGTGTGTGTGTTTTCAAGGTAGGGAATTTGGCCTTTGGAATTTAAATTTAAGGCAGGAAGTAACAGACATGAGTGGAATATAGGTAGGGAATACTTAGAAAACCCCTGGAGTGTCATGTTGAGAAGTGTGGATTTTATCTTACAGAAGGTGACAGGGAAGGATTATGACCGAGGTCATTATTTAGATGGGGCTAGTGAGGAATATGCAAAACAATTATTTGATTGAGAAGATGAGAGGCAACACGATCATTTAGTTGGTGGCTGTCCAACTTAAACTCAAAGTAAAAACTGAAAGGGAAGATGGAAATTACATAAGTATTTAGGAAGTAGAATAACCAAGACTGTGATTCACTGAACGTGGGTGTTGAGGAACGAGACTGACTCCACAATGTTTCTCTGGTTTCCAAGTCAGCAATTGTTGGTTCCATTGACTAAAATAGATGTATAGGAGGGAGAGTAGGTTACAGGGTAGGAAACTTAATAGCTAAGATTCTCATAAAGTAGCCAAAATGTACTTTAGATAGATGAATATGAGAGTGTAAAACCCAACAGAAAATTAAAATAGAGAAAAGCAGATTTATGTTTCTGTGGGAGTAAGTCATACTTATTTGGGCATAATGTTTTTGTGCTTTTTTTTCAAACTTTATTATTTAAAACAGAAGAACAAACCTCTATCTGTTCTGTCCATATTTACCAGTTCTATTGGGAGATATGTAGTTGGATGCCTTTTGTACTTGGTTAAAGCTTGGATTAGTATAAAAAATGAGTATTGTGATATTTTAACAATGATAAATAAGCAAGTATTGATAAGCAATTATGATTTACAGTTATAAATTACCCTAGAATATGGATTTTAAATGGAATTTATTTATGTAAATTAACCTACATCTTATAAATTATTCCATGGCTCATTGAGATCTGCAAAGGGTACATGATCGTGATTTGGAAGGAAATGTACTTTCAGGTTTTTTTTTTTTTAATTATTTATTTATTTTTGCATAGAACTAGAGTACAGACCAGAGGTATGGGGGGTGAGTGGGGTGGTAGTGAGAGGATTCACCAGAGACAGAACAGGGAGCAGAACAGGTGGATCTACTGAAATACGCTGCTGAAGGGAGCAGCGGGGAGACAGGAGAGGTCTGGTGCCCCATGTGGGAAGCTTCCTGGCCGGGGATTGAACTTGCGCTGCAGACAGCTTCATAGTGCTGAGACTTAACCCCTGCGCCACCAGGGAGGCCCAAGAAACTGTTTTTGAGGCACAGTGCAAAGGGGAGATTTAAAGCTGGGAGTTGAAATGAAGGAAGGAAAAACAAACTCTCTGGCAAACCAACCACTACCCTAAACACAAGTCCATGCTAGAGGCAGCTTACGCTCATAGAGGACTGAAGGCCTCCATGGCAGCAAGAAATTCCAAGCCCAGCTCAACTCTTGCCCTAGACATATTCGAACACCACCCTAGAATCTTGCAGAAGGAAACACAGGCCATCTCCAAACAGAAAAAACGATTTACCTATTTGGCCCAAAATACATGGCTCTTGAGAATAAATCATAAGGCTTACAGAACCAACCATGGAAACAAAACCTACAAACTATACTGCCCACACTATTAACAGAATGAGACTCAAATGCCACTCAAAGAGGTGGGAACCAATCTACACAACTTAATGTAACTATGAAATGGAAGACAAATGCAAGATTAGAGGGAGAGAGTCAACAGAGAGCGGATGACTATAAGAAAGCATCAAATGGAAACTCTAGGAGAAAACAGTAACAGAGATAAAGAATGCCTTTGACAGTATTCATCTCCTAGAGCTAACATAACAAAATACCACACACTGGGTGGCTTAAAACATCGGAAATTTATTCTTGCTCAGTTCTGGAGGCCAGAAGTCAGAGTTAAGGTGTCAGCAGGATCAGTTCCTTCTTGGGGATGCAGAGGGAAAACATGTTCCATGCCTGTCCTCTCATTCTGGTGGTTGCTGGCAAGCCTTGGGGTTGTTGGCTTGTGGAAGCATGAGCTTAATGTCTTCCTCTGTTGTCACACAGTATTCTTCTTGTGTGTCTTCAGACATCATTCTCTTCTCTTTGTATGTTGGTCTCTTTGCCTCTTCTTATAAGTACACCCGTCAGATTGGATGGATCCCAACTTGCTTCAGTATGAGCTCATCTTAACTAATTATATTAACTAATTACATATGTGAACTAGTTACAGTGCGATTTCCAAATAAGGTTGCATTCTGAGGTTCTGGGAAGGACATGGATTCGCGGCTGGGGATAACACTATTCAACTCTGTGCAGATAGGTTCACCAGTAGATTTTATATAGTCAAGGAAGGAGCTTATAAACCTGAAAATGGATCAATAGAAATTTCCAAACCTGAAGCAGAAAGTGAAAAAATAGATTAGATACACATACATGTGAAAACAGAAAACCAGATTTATAGTCCAATGCCACTATTTACTATTTCAGAACAGGTCCTAAAACTTGCTGATTTTTGGCTTCTCCCTGAGGATGCTATCTTATAGGGCTGTTGTAAGTATTGAATTATAGCAAACAGAGTGTGTAGGAAACCTCATCCAATACCTGGGTCATGGTCATTTCTTGATGGACATTAATCCTACTAGTAATCCTTGAGCAGCATCCTTAGTTTATTGTTCAAAAGTGCTTATGTATGTATGAAGAGAACAAAGATTACAAGTCATAAGCATTTATTCTGGAATCTTGAAGAGAATTTGAATAGTAGAAGTTGAGCCCAGACCTTTGGAATGGAGATTTCTGGTGGAATACTGAGAAATCTGTAAGAGGACCATGCTGCAGCATATTTGAGAACTGAAATAAGTTGAAATTGGTATCCCCTTATATAAACACTTTATTATAAGTATTATGATAGATCTCAGTAAATCTACATTTGTAGATTTTTATAGTTTCCAAATGCTTTCATAACCATCATCTCATTGCCTCCTCATAATAACCTGTGGGATAAGTATTATTATTCTGACTTTATAGATGAAAAGCTGAAATTAAGGGATATTAATTCACATGCCCAAATCATAATTTTTTAGATTTGTCAGAAACAAACTTAAGAGATGTTGAAGTGAACTTTTGATTATCGGGTATCCTCTTAATGGAATGGGATGCTGGATGATGTTAACTAGAATCTCAGCCCTTTATTAACTGAGTCATTTTAGTCCTTTAAGTTATAGAAGACTGAGAGAGACAGGGATAATTCTTGTCTGTTCAGATGCAAATGAATTTTGTCTGATTTTGCAATTGATTTCCAACCTGTGGAATGGGTGACTCAAAATTACATTTTATTCCTGTTAGATACTGACTCCCCTTGCATCCATTCGCAATTTATCTCAACATTTCTGATTGCCTATATCCATTTCTGCATCTGTGTTCAGATTTTTCCTTTTGAATTGGTTTTAACATCCTATAGGTTTCCTCATGAATGAATGAATTAAAAAAATACACGCATATTTATTGTTTACTTGTAAAAGTTGTAATTTTACAACAATAATTTTGAAAATTATCTTTTATATATTTGAGTTGAGGTTTTCTGCTTCTAACCCAAGGGCTATGGAAAATGGAAAGAGTGAAATAAATATTGCATCTGTCAACTGTCACCTCTACAAAAGACCACCCAAAACCACATTGGTCAACACTACTTTGCAGCAAAAAATATTTATACACATACACAGATTGGAAAGAAATAAAGTGACTTTTATTCACAGATGACACAGATTGCATAAATAGAAAATTCCTAACAACCTACAAATAAAAAAATTGCATTATAAGCCATTTTAGTAAGATATCTGGATACAATAAGCAAAAAATAGAATTAAAATAACTAATAATTGAAGCAAAACATACAAAGTACTTAGTAATCAGTCTAGTAGTAAAAGTGTAAAATATAAAATACTTATACATAAAATTGTAAAGCATTAGTGAGAGAAATAAAGAAAACTTAAAAAAATATAAATGTACTTAGACAATACAAGAGTTTACAGATTAGAAGACATCCAAAAATGATCAATCCCTGGAGTTGCTTTCTGCAAACTGGCAGGCTGATTTCAGAACTTATGTGGAAAAACAAAACACAAAAGCCTCTTTCTTAGACAGGAAGGTCTGAAAGTAGAACCACCAAAAAAAAAAAAAAAAAAAAAAAAAAAAAGTAGAACCAAGTTGAGAGAGACAGAATCCTGGGCATTAAAACTTATAATATTTATTAATAATAAATAATGACTCAATATTTATTAAAGTGTGGTATTGCCAGAAGGTAGATAGTAGGCCAAGCAAAATAGTAAGCATAAACACACACACACACACACACACACACGGTCGTTTGATTTATTACAAAAGTAAAATGCAATGGAGTACTTTTATTTTTTATTATTTTTTTAAGATTTATTTTTTTATGCATGTAAGAACTGGGGTATAGGCCAGAGATGTGGATGGTGAGAGGATTCACCAGAGGCAGAGTGGGGAGCAGAACAGGCGGATCTACTGAAATACACTGCTGAGGGGAGCAGCGGGTGAGACAGGAGAGGTCTGCTGCGCCATGTAAGTTAGCTCTCTGGCCGAGTTTTGAACTCATGCCACAGTGGCTGGTGATAGTTTGATAGTGCTGAGACTTAATCCCTCACCACCAGGGAGGCCCAGTACTTTTATTTTTTTATTGAAGTAATACTACATGCATGAGTTTCATGTGTTCATTGTTGAGAATCAACATATATTATGTTCATAGCTAAAAGTCCAAATCTGTCCTTTACCATACCAATGCCCTCCTTTTTTCCCTTCTGGTTACCTCTGATTGGCCTAAGAGTTCAAAAATGTATTTATTTTTAATGTAATTCATCTGTTTGTTTCCTCTATACACCACATATGGGTGAAATCACAGTGAGTGCTTGTCTCTCTGCCTGGTTTATTTCATTGAATATGATACCCTCTAGGTCTGTCCATATTGTTACACAAAGAAGGTGAAATCCTGCCATTTGCAGCAAGAAGGTGTACTTTTCCAAAAATGGAGTTAAGTGAGTTTGGCAACTCTAAGAAGCTAACTAAGCATATATTTCCTTTGTCAGCTGTCAAGTCCTGAAAAGAACACCCCCAAACCTATTGATTAAGGAAACTCAGTTTATTAGAAGTATGCTTGAAAAGTGAGAAAAAGGTACTTGGAAGTTGAGGATTTGGACCTATGTGGTTAAAGATAGATATTTCAAGGATGGGAACTTATTAAGATTGGAAAAATCTGTGACATAATGCTTTAGGATTGGTGGTATAGAGTTTTGTAGTAAGTACAGAGAAGTAAACTGATTTTCTGATCAGCGAACCGCTTGCTCAGGTAAGAAATCTATTATCTTGACTGGAGAGATAGTTCCCTACATAAGTAAAATATTTGTCTGGAGAAACTGGCTTGCAGAAATGTGGACCAAATAGTTGGCATGTCCCAGGTGGCTTCAGTTTTCTATCTAGCTGATACAATTTTTGTTATTCCCACCTCCTACCACACTTGGTGCACATAAGTTGAATCCAGCTGGAATGTGGATTTAAAGGTAAAATAAATGAAGCTTCCAGAAAAGGTATAGGAGAATATTTTCATGAACTAAAGAAGGCAAAAAAAAAAATCCTTAAATCAGATACAAAAAGCTAATTATACATAAAGAGTGAAAAATTGGATAGTTTAAACTACATTAAATTAAAAATTTATTTTCATTTAAAATAAACCATTGAGTGAAAATCAATAGAAAAATGGGCAAAAGGTTTGAATAGGAGCTTTATGAAGAAGATACTAAATTAAGAGAATCATATAATGCAGCAACTCCACTTCTTCAGGCATATACCCCAAAAATAGACATACACGCATAAAGTTGTCCTGTATCCATACAGTGGGGAAGGAATGAGTATGATGCACTATTCATGCAATGGCATGAATGCAACAAACACAAAGCTACGTGGAGTTACAAACATAGCACAAAACAAAGCCAGACATAAAAAGGAATGGACTGGGTGATTCTAATTGTATAAAGTTTAAATATAGGCATCTTTAATTGACTGTCAGAAGTTATCACAGTTACCTTTGATAGTCACTTGAAGGGGACAGTTCTGAGCTAGAAATTTTAGAAGTTTTATATTATATCATCTGAGTGCAGGTTTTATTTATTCTATGAAAAATCAATAGGCTGTAAATTTTCTGTACTTTTGACTGAGTTTACAAGATCATAAGAAAGGATCAGAGACTGAAGTGAAGAGGAAGGAAAGACTGAAGGAAGAGTTTCTTTCTATGGACCTACAATCTAATTTACTGTAATGACATGAAAAGCATCACGGGGATAAGAAGGGGGGAAAGGGGTAACCTAAACTCATCACTTTTGTGTGTACTGACGCAAATTAAAGACTGGAGTGTTGATTTGTAGTGAGTGTAGCTTGCTCACCTCTGTTTCAGTTCTTCAAACTCTTCCCTAGGATATTTCTCTTGGTGTCAAGCTTTTAGTCCTTATACCTCATGAAAGAAGCATTTACAGCTGAGTGGGTGTGATTCCTCTTCATTTGGAGCTGAATTTAGATCTTCACTTTCGGTCCAGCCCCTGCTCTCTCAATTTCCCCTGTGCAGTTGGATTGAGAGAGCACATGTTCTGAAGCTGCAGCTCAGGAATGGGATGTTTGGAGTTCCTAGAGGCATCCTTCATTCCATGAAACTTAAATTCATTCCACTCCCTCCTGAGGATGCACGTGCAGCAGAACTTTGCTGCAAGGTGGCTCTAACATGGGCTTCAGCTGACATCCTTTCTGCTAGTTCCAGAAATACAAATTAGCCTCTGTTGGCAGAAGATTAGTGACTGCTCTTTAAGCAGTCTTTCATTCTGCAGTTTTATTTTCCATTAATCTTGCCAAGAGAGTATCTTTTTCCAGAAGTTTCCCCTCTGCTCCCCTGCCCTCCTCTTCTTTCATTTTAGTTGTTTTTTTTAATACTCCTAGATCCAGCTGTATCTTCACTGAAGCCTCTTGCTGTTTCTTATCCTCCTATTTTTACATTGCCTCTTTTATCACCGCACTTTTATCTCCAAATTTAAAATTCTTGACCAGAGATTAAAAAAAAAGTTCATAAAGTGTGACCCCCTGAGATAAGTAAATGACCTATACTATAAAGTTTCATTGACCTTTTAGATTTTCTTAAATCTCATGAAGATGAGATGTACAATGTCAGACCAACTATTGTTCTCTACCAAATAATTGTTTATACCCTGTCCATAAGTAGTTTTATTTTCCTTAAAGTTACAGAAGCATCAATCAGCAGACATAGCCATCTTCCACATGCCTTTACCTTTTAAATCGAGGTGTAATGTCTTTATTTGGGGAGTAGAAGTGTAATCATCCATTACCGTTATGTCTCCATGTATCTAGAAGCAACTCTCTTGGGCTTTAATAGTAGAATGGGGGAGGGCTGGGGCCGGACGACCTACCCTTCCCGCCCCCCAGCTCCCATCTCCTTCTTTGGAGTCTGCCATAGTAACTCTTGATTTATCTTGTTTACAACTTTTGGAATTTGGACATCTCTTTATTATCAAAGGCCCTGCCGCTTACGCACAGGAAGGATGACTGCGCAGCCCTGGTGTATGTGGTTAACCTGCACTATTTGGATTTCTCCGGGGAGGGAGGCAAGAACAGCAGCTTGAGCCCCGTGGAAACCCTGACTGGTGACCTGGAACCTCGGGCGTTGGTTGAGACTTTTTGTGGCCTGACCTCACGCCCCTCTAGTTCAACGTTATTTTTTTCTAATGTACTATCTTTTTCCTTCTTTCACATTTCTATAAGGTTGACATATACATGCCTCTCCACTAAGGCATGTTGTTGTTTGGTCCTTCCTTAATATAGTATCTTAAACTGAGCACAAAATTAACATCTTATTAAGTTTTGGGTAAGTTCAATAATACCACTCCCCAGTACTGATTTATTTCCACTGTTTTCTAACAAGATCTTCTATGAAGTCTTCGATGAAGATCTCTCAAATGAGCAACATCTGACTTTATTTTCTGTCAGGTTGTATGTTGAGTACCTCTTGAAGCTAATTCAATTTTTAGCAAATGACAGGTGGATGAACTTTGGTTCTCCTGATAGAACCAGAGTTTCCAGACTTATAGTCTCTTTTGTTTCAAACACCGCTAGTTATCAACATACACATTTTTAATCTGAAAAATTAGTGGCCTTGACATTCAGTAAACTGTTAGAATTGACATTTCGATCTTCAGTGCCTGTCTGTATGTGAAGGGGTTTCTGTTCATTGCTGGGTAAAGGAGGGAGAAGAAATCTTCCTGAGACCATGACACCAAGGATAATGTCCTTTGGGTTCCGTGTCATGAAAATATCTTGTAGGAAGGAGGTAGTTCCAGTCCATTTTTCTGGAAGAATCTGTCAGAATCTGTCATTGAAATACAAAGAACAAAAAGGAAAGTGGAGGGGAGATAAAGATGACCTACATTATACTTGCTCTGCTGTAGTGAAATGTTCCAGCTGAAGGCTAAGAGCTTACTCTTCCTAGAGTTGCTTTGAGAAAACACTGAGATAAATAACCATGAAAACTTTGTCCAAACAGCAAAAAAAGGACTCAAACCTTGAGTAAAAGGAAATAGGTTAAGAATGATCGATCTATTTGAATTATCTGCTCAGAGGTGAGCGTGGATTAGAGATGGAGGCAGATGAAATTAACCAGCTGGATTCAGAGTGGACAGTTTCACCATCATTTGGAGGACCTGTCTCTCGATTTTTCTCTTTCACCAATTTTCATCTCCAAAGGGAAAAGAAAAAAAAAAGTCTATTTAATGGGAATGAACCTAAGAATATTTATGTCATTGTAATTATGATTAAACTTTTACTTCCAATGTATTAACATTTGCATGAGAACTATAGTTGTATCATTAAGTCTTAGAACAGTATTCTAAGTCTAGTTCTTTGATAGCCCTAAGCACATCACTATATAGTGCATCATTTGAGCCTCAAAAGTGTCAGAGGAGGTGGTTAAAGCAAGTGCAATTGTCCATGTTTCACTAATAGAACCTGGAAGCTTCAAGATAGGACATTTTATTTCCAAGGTCACATATCTATAAAATGATGGGCCATGTGTTAGAGTTTGAGCTCTTTCCAATATAAGTTGCTGTAGTATTATTAACTTTAGAATTTCTTTGTTTTTTAAAGATTTATTTATTTATACATACAAGCTGGGGTACAGGCCAGAGGCGTGGGGCAGTGAGAGGGTTCAGCAGAGACAGAGTGGGGAGCAAAGCAGGGAGATCAGAAATACACTGCTGAGGAGAGCAGCGGGCGAGGCAGGAGAGGTCTGCCGCACCATGTGGGATTCTCCCTGGTCGGTCGGGAGTCGAACTCGCAGTGCTGCTGCCGACAGCTCCACAGTGCAGCGCTCAACCGCTGCACCACCAGGGAGGCCCTTAACTTTAGAATTTCTAATGAAATATTTAAAAATTCCACTTCCTTTTTTCAATTCCATTTGTGCTAAACCCTCACACCAACCTCCTCCCCCCAAAAAAACAAAAAAAAATGGAATTTTCTTTAACCAGTTGGTAATTGAGTTCATTTTGTGGCGCTACCTAGGGAAAAAAAAAGAAGACGAAGAAGAAAGCAAAATGTTTTCCTCTTTAACTGAACTGATTTAAGACATTACAAGGGAAATGGAAAAAATTGGAGTATCCTGACAGATGACTTTGTTTGCCAAACTACAGGCAGATCAGGATTTAAGAAGCTTAGTCTTAAACTCCTGGAAAATAAGAGAATAACTCCAATTGGAAATTAAAAAGAAATGACTTTCAAAAGTAGGACACTACAGATCAGGGAGATGGTAAAAATACAGAAGTTAATAAAGTGGCCGTAACTAATCAGACTCCAGTAACACACACCATCATGTCTGGCAGCAGTGACCTGTGTGCGTTGGTAAACATCATCCTGGCCAGTGGTAAGGAAATGTTATATACCCGCAACAATTTCAGATGGTCTCTTTCAGCTTATGACCATTAAAACCCACTGAAATTCATGGGCTGCAGTATAAACGCAGATATATAAACATGCATGCATTCAATGCCTTCAACAGCAACCAGAATGTTAAATCGATTTTATGAGAAGTTGGTTTTCCAGCCACTGAGTGGCTGTAAATGTTAAGTGTTTTTACAGGTTGTTGCTCTCCCAGCTGCTGAGCTGCTTAAATGTTAACACATACACACACACACACACACACATACACACACACACACACACACACACACCCCTAGCTTTTCCAGCTGTTATGTCTCTCTGTACATCTTTATGAAGTTTTTCCTCATTCTTTTACTTGCTAAATCTATTTATATTTTACTCACAAAAGCAAGTGCAAAATTGTCTTGGCATCATCCAACTTTTATTTTTATTGTATTTTTTCCGACTACAAATAAAAATTCCATCCCTGTTTCTGCGCTTTCCAGAAAGTAGGGGCTCCAGTTATAATGAAACCAAGATGAACATTATGAGTTCATCTCAGAATGTAGATCCCACAAAAGCACTCTCCTTGTGGTGTGCTCAGTGGAAATACTGTTCTTGTGGTATTTCCATTGGAAATATTGTACTTGTGGTATTTTTCAATGGAAAAACTATTACTGGGGCATTTCTGAGTGCTGCAGGAAATACTGGTTGGAGTCTTACAGCAAATGGCCAAGGAAAGCGAGATGCTGAACAAGAGAGTTAAATAACAGAGCAACAGCTAGAAGTAAGGGGTTAAGAAAAGAATGATGATGATGATATGATGCTGTTTTACTTGAAAATCCATAATGACGTCCCTGTTACATTTTATAAGGAAAGGAGGACATTCTATTATAATCAGGCCATTTTTGTCTAAAAAACTAAAATGGGGGTTAGAATTAAGATGCATGAATAGTCGAGTGGAAATAATAAAAACAAAAGGAAGAGTTATTGTAAGCCATGGGGGTGTACTTTAGTGGTCTCTCCTAACGTCAGTTGACAAGCTCTGGACATCCTTGTTCAAGGCGAAAGATCACAAATAGAAGGATACAAGGGACGATGGTGATGGGTCATGGGTGAATCGGTGGTGAGTTACCCAAGGGGAATACACAATGTAAAAAATATAAATAACAATAAAAAATTAAATTAAATAAAAGGTAAATGTACAAAGAAAAAGACACAAGGGAGATTTCTGCAGGATTTTCCCGACCAGGTTTGAAGCTGGAAGTAAACTGGTTTTTAAAGGAATGGCATCGTATTCCATTGTGTATATGGACCACATCTTCTTGATCCAATCATCTATTTTTGGACATCTGGGTTGCTTCCATACCTTTGCTATTGTAAACAGTGCCACACTGAACATATGGGTGCATGTATCCTTTTGGATTAGTGTTTTTGTGTCCTTTGGGTAGATCCCCAAAAGTGGGATTGCTGGGTCGTATGGAAGCTCCATTTTTAGTAGTTTGAGGAAACGCCATACAGCTTTCCATAGTGGTTGGACCAATTCAGCATTCAAAGAAGATAAACACATGCAATTTGCAGCGACATGGATGGAATTAGAGGAGAACATACTCAGCGAAATAAGCCAGAAAGAAAGAGAAAAATATCAAATGGTTTCACTTATAACAGGACTATAGGGAAACCAAATAGGAGAGAGACACTCAGCGAGGGGGGTGGCAGGGGAGGGGAATATAACAGCACAAAATGGAGTAGAAAAGGACACAAGGGACCACGGAGATGGGTCACGGGTGAATTGGTGGTGGGTTACCCAAGGGGAATACAAAATGTAAAAGACATAAATGACAATAAAAAAAATATGTGTGTGTGTGTGTGTGTGTGTGTGTGTGT